>JAQPPZ010008632.1:0-21082 GCA_028583015.1 Wollemia nobilis | reverse complement strand
TCAAGAATCTATCTCTAAATTCCTTGATAAATTATTCCAATTTAAGGTCAACAAATTATACCTCATGCTATTTCCTATAATATTTCCACAAGTACAAGGCTATTCTAGTCATATTCATCACTACCAAAGCTATATTAGATTCAAATTATAAAACCACTAGAGAAAAATAGGACTGTAGTTTACTTATCGAGTTTTAAGTTGATTTACCATCGCCCTTACCATTAGAGTTATATATTACTATTTTTTTAGGTTTCTATCCAAATCCTTACTTACCGTTGCCCTTCTAGCACTAGATATCTCTAATTACCTTGATGCTTCTGCTAACCTCTCAAATCAATTTCCTCATCCACTACCTAAGTCTTATATTACCCATTGTTGTTGGACAAAACAATATTGCTATTGGGCCATCTCTTCTTGTTGATATTCCATATGTATTTGCAATAATTGCACCATTTTTGTAAGATTTACCTCCTCCACACTGATCTCACTCTCATTCTAAGAAAACTCATTAATCCTTCTTTCACATTCATGATATTTTTATCTTAATTTTTTCATGGCATCCTTACAAGTATCTTAGTAACTTCCTCCTCCCTATCGCTAGCAAGATATCTCAAGGACCCACCTCACAACATTCATACCATTCAACATATAGGTGAAATAGGTAGTGCATTAGTTTATATTAACTAATATTTTTCACATTTAGAACCTACAACCTAGAATATTTTCTACTCTGATATCATATGTAACAACCCAAATCTAACTACACACCTAATTATCCCTAAAAAGATAAATAATTCTTAGAATATTTGTAATAAAGTCTTCAAACCAAACCCTAAATTTATTTTCCTAGATTCAGAGGATGTTTATAATTTAGCATCATTTTGAATAATCCAAGGATATTAAACAATTCATAAAAAAATTAGCACATATATAATAGGCCACGTTTGGGTTCAAGACTACTGGAGCCAGCCACCCAAGTGGACGAGATTGGCCAAATCCTATTGAGGAGCAAAACTGTGGATTCAATTATCCTGAGTTATCATCTATTTTTTCTAGCATGAGGACAAAACCATGGCAAGGGTTATCCTCTAGGGACCATAACACCTAGATGGGAGACACTTTCATCCCTTACCTCTTCAAACTGAACCTTCAACTAATTAGTTGACCTAATTTAAAACAATACAAAAGAGGTTCATTATTTATGTCTCAATGACTAACTGGTGATTCCTTATACCTAGAGGTATTTAGCACCATGTCAATACCTTGACCTTGGACCTCATTATGCATACTCATTGCAAGACATAGTGGTTTATCCAATACCAAACCCTATGGCTATTCCATATAAGTTTGATGAGTATGGAATAAGCACAATGCTCTTCAAGTCTACCCTATAAAATATGTACAATACAACCTTCTCATTCTTTTTGATCCATTCTATTAGTCATCAACTGCCCCAAATATTTTTGTGTGCATACCCACACCTCTACATTCTTGTATGTTCATATGTTTAATTTTTCAGGTCAAAGCCTTCTAGGGGTCTATTTGTGTTTATTTCACTATTAATATTTTTCCAAAATAAATTTACAAATCTACCTTAAGTAGATTATATTTTAAAGGAAAAATAAATTAAAATAACAATAATAATTATTCATAAAAATAACTTTCTATTTAAGACCAAATCGCAATATTATCATGAATTTAAATAATCTTAGAGTATAGTTTTGCTCCCAAGACATTTACTGGTTTATTGATTTAAAAAAAGAGAATTCTAAAGAACCAATTGCTTATAAATGCATAATTTTTTAATAACTTTATTTTTCCTAAAATTAAATTTCGATGATTTACCTCATGAATTCCACTAATATACTATTACTCACATTCAAAAGTTAAATTACATGTTTTCTTCTTTAAATAAAAAGTCTCGGTTGCCTCTCACTCATAGAAACACAATTCAACTTATCAAGATTGGGTTTAAATGACATTCACTAGAATCCTTTAACTTATTAGCTGCAACTACTGCGATTTAACGAATCTTAATTACTCTCATGGTTTACCCATTGTTCTTAAGGGTAAAACTAAAGTTTTTTTCTTAATAACTATTTGTAAATTTCCAATTTATAACAAATCATAGGAGAATTCAAAACTAGATTTTTTTTATTAAATAAAGTTATCATGTTAAATAAAATACATTTGTTCATATAGCTTCGCCATATGTTCATGTCACCACTACCAACTACAATAGTCTTTATTTTTGGAACATAAATACAAGTGGGCTTCACCCCCCCTTTTTTTTAACATAATTTTAACATAAATAAGGATTCTTACTTTTACATTAGGAGCTTAGAGTACTTTCTATATAAGGTTTAATCCATCCAATTTCATAGTTGCTTAACTTCTGAGAATATGTATTATTTTCCAGTCCTGAAACAACCAAATTTCATTACACAATATATTGACTTGATTTCTAGTATCTATTCCATAGGTTAGTAATGGTATAATATTTCTTGATTGCAAGCTCTTGGTATTGTTCATCCCATGCTTTCTCAATACATTATTGGCTACTTCCAAGCATTCAAAAGTTCACACAAAGGAAACTTGAATGCCACCAAGGATAAGATATGACTCATAGAAAATGATCATGCAATTTACCATGCACACATGCAAACTATTATTTCATAGGAACATATAGAAATTTTGTTAATCTCCTTGCCCAGAATATAACCAACGAATTTTCAATATGTTTCTTTTGTTTTCAAACTACCTATATTTCATAGGGTAAAATTCCATAAAACATATCCTCCTCATCAAGAGATGCTTCCAGGTTCCAAAGAGGAATAAATTTATAAATTGTTTTTTAAATAATACCAATTTACATATAACACTCATCATATCCTTACTACCAAATACAAAAAACATAGCAACACAACAATGATTCCTAGTTATACATATTTTCTAGAAACACAACTTTTTATAGCTATACATTATTTTCAAGCAACACAAAATAACACATCACAACAATAGCATTTTCCTAGCATTACTTTGATTCCAATAACACAAATTCATACATCAACATAGCAGTATTTTACCAGCATTTACATTGCTTCCATTATCTCAAAATATAACAACAAAATAGCATTATATTTCCAATCATTTTTGTTGCTTTCATTACCATGTAATATCACAAAAATATTGCAATATATTTTTAGAAAAGAAAAATATGCTTATCACACTAAAAAAAAGAAGGTGAATGCATTCTTTTATAATAGAAGCTATTAGAATTATTGACCTGTATTCTCATGCTTCCCAACCACACTATTCACTGTTATTTGAATCCCTTCTCCATTCTTTTCCTTTTTTTCATTACCTTTCTTCTTTTGTTTATCCTTTTCCAAAACCACATAAGAGGAACTCGCAAGTTTTTTTCCTCTACCTCCATGTATAGTGCTATATTTTCAAGCATTTTTCCTCTACTTTGTGTGCATTATCAAGTTATCATGACAGTCTAACAATTCACAATATTTTTACATAACTACTAACAAGCATTGGAAGTGTGTTCAAACAACATGAAGAGTTATTAAAACTTATCTCTGCCAATATTTAAATTATTTCTCTAATATTAATAAAATCTACATTAATAATAATGTAAACTATTTTACACCCAATTTAAACAAAACAATAATAATGATATTATAAAATATTTTCTTATATTTAAAGAAAACAATAGTAATATTTATATAGGCTTCCATACATGGTAAACCCACTACTATAAAAAACTACATAATAAACAAAAGAACATTTCAATCTTAAACTCACATATGCCTTAACAATCAACCACATACACATGCCTTTCCAAACTAGTGGCTCCCATCATCATTGCCACCTAAAAATATTTCTCATTCCTTTCCAAATAAGAAATAGTCAAGTCAATTTAATCCACGTAGAGATGCAATATGTAATGCACCTAAATGATATGCAAGCACGAGTTTCCATGTGCTCGTGATCCGAATCATCACTTCCCTTTCATACCTTTTTCCACTAACTTGCTTCCTTTCATTATCACCATGCAACTATCCTGCACTCACAGAGGCTATCAGTAGTACCATGGTTCATAGAAAAAAGGTAAATATATATTTTAATATATTTCATTAACCATGGGAGGAGGATCATTACATTTAGCTTTACTTACTCTAAACTCTAAGAAAATTTAATATCCAAAATACAAATGGTTTTAATAATATTTTTATGCATTAAAATATTTATTAGTATTACAAGTGTATACACCATACAGTAGAATGTATTACAATATGTATTATCAATTATATTTCATGTACAACCATGGTTATGCATTAAAAAATTTGCAATTGAATTCATCATAGAAAAGATACACTTAACATCTGCATCATAGAAATATCTAATGTTCCTTCAATTGAAGCTCAAATAAAATACCCAAATAGAATATAACCAAAAGTTATACTTATTCCCAAGTAAATTAAAACTAAACTAATTTGTTTATTATTCAACAATTTGGACTTCTTTAGGACATGATATTGTTGATATAATTATTTTAATTATTTAAAACTATACTATCATCAATAAGCTTAGAGCCGAATAGCTGAATGATTCCAACCTATGTCATTCCCTAAGAGCTCAACTCATCATAAAAAATTTTGGGTATTAGAACTTTAAAGGAAGCCACTAGCTTAACTAGTCTCTAAGTTTTTTTTAAGAAGAAATATTATAAATAAAAATACAATATCAAAGAGTCATGTCTCTCTAGTTCGAAGGACTGCAACACACAAAATGCTTAATTATAATAATAATAATAAAAATAAAATTTATATGTATTTGGTATCACATTTCCATTCCCATGAACCAAAATTTTAAATTAAGCTAGAGTATCTTTCTTTCATTTAATTATTGACATATGTAAACCACTACTGTCACATATCTCCAATTCACATTAACTGAGAAAACGTTACATAATAAACATATAAATGTTTTAGAAACCCAATTTAATAATAAAGGCAATATGTTCTTACATATAATGTTCTCTATTGATGCCTGTCAAAAATTACATTTGACTCTCTATAATAGTTTTATCAGAAATATTTGAATACATAGTCTCATCATCCATATGGACTATGTTGGAGAGCGTTTCCATTCTCCCTTAAAAAATCATTACTATAGTAACATCATAATCTCAGGCTATATAATAATTTAATTACCCCATATTATCCAAGCTAAAAGCAACTCTCACATAGGCTCCATAAATTATAGAGAAAGCTATCAAAATGGTTCATGCATTAACACCTTGTGTTGTATCATGTTGGATGTGTTGTGACCATTGCACAACTTACCCCAAATATGGGGACCGACTTAAAATTTTTATGTCTTTGTAAATTTTGGTTTTCTTTCGGTGATAATTTTGATAGGTCCACCCAAGAGTTTGAAATATAGATTCCAAGATTTATTGTTGGATAATGTCCTTTAAAATGTCAAGTGTTTGGTTAGGTTTAATAGGTTTAGTTTCTTTTCGAGTGTTTAACTTTAGTTATGTTTAATGTTGTTTTTTAATTTCAAATATTTTGAATTAAGTTATTTTAAAAATTAGAACTTAATTAGACCCAATTTAAGCAACAAAATTAAAATAATATTAAAGAGAAAAGATAAAAATATAAATAAACAATAATAATCATGAAAATAAATTAAAAAAAAAACAAAAAATAAAAAGAAATAAAATAATAATATATACATATATATAAATAAATCAAAACAAATCCATAAATATGTTTTTTAGATATTTAAATTTAGTTTTATTAATGGTTTTGTTTTTAGAAAGTTTAATTTAATTATTATTTTTTATTATACTAGAGGAATCGGTAACTCGTTACAATTTTCTACGCATCTCCATGGTTTTGAACATCACTTCTTGTTGCCACTGTAACCTCTAGTTGCATTGGGTAAACCTTTTACATAGTCAACTACACTAACTGTAACCTCTAGTTGCATTGGGTAAACCTTTTACATAGTCAACTACACTAATGAGACACGTCCACCAGCATTACGGGGCCCGAGGGATTGGAACCCTGGTCTTCACGCTCCTACAAAAATGTTTTAACCGTTAAACCAAGCACTTGGACCCAAGTTTAATTTAATTTTATCTTTAGTTTTGTTTTAATTTAATTTTAATAAATATTTTTGTTTTGGAAAATTTAATTTATATTTTTTTTATCGTGGGTTATTGTTGGTCAAAATGACCACATCCAAGGAAATAAGGAGTGATCTTATCAAGATTTTTGTAACTATAGAGAAGGTCATGATGACGCGACATTTTGAAGGCGATGGCCAAAACTGAGGTGAAAAGTCATGATAGTGCAACATTTTTAAGGCTTAAGGTATTACTAAGGTAGAAAGTCATGATAGCATAACATTTTGAAGGTAAAAGTAGAAACTAAGATAGAAAGTCATGATACCACGATATTTTGAAGGCCAAGGTAGAACTAAGGTGGAAAGTCATGATAGCGTGATATTTTGAAGCCAAGGGTAGAACTGAGGTGGAAAGTTGCAATAACATGTTATTTTAAAGGATGAAGGAAATACTAATGTAGAAATTCATGATAGCATGATATTTAAAAATCCAAGGCATAAAATAAGACAAAAAGTCATGATAGCACGACATTTTGAAGGACAAGGGCAAAATTGAGATGAAAAGTCATGGTAGCATGATTTTTTGAATTTTGGAGGTAGAACTAAGGTAGAAAGTCATGATAGCATGACATTTTGAAGGCCAAGGGTAGAACCAAGGTGAAAAGTTACGATAACATGGCATTTTGAAGACCAAGGGCAAAACTGAGGTGGAAAGTCATGATAGCATGACATTTTAAATGCTAAAGACTGAACTGAGGTAGAAATTCATGATAGCACAATATTTTGAAGGCCAAGTGGACCACGACATCTCTAAAGAGGTTGAGAAAGATCTCGCAACAAGAAGATCTCAACCACTTCCAGTTGTAATATCCATACTCTCTAAACTACTTCTTTACTAGAATGAGACTACGAGCACACTATTGTAACAACTTTAAATTTTTTGTTATTTAAAACTCTTATATAGAATGAGAAACCCAAAAAAATGGTCGATTCTTAGGTATTTACAAGGCTATGTATAAAGACTTCTAAAAGGTTAATAAAAATTATCCATTTTGGTTCTTTTGTCATTGGTGTTTCAAATCAAGTATGTATGTGTTGTCTATTGCTATATAAATCTAAATTGAATGTAACCTCCATTAATTATTATTCTAAATTCTTGCATTGACATTTAGTTAGATATGCAATTAAATTCATGGATAAGATTGCACTAAAATAAGATACTCTTCGAAAGTTTTAGTTACTATGTTTTGGTTCTATATTATGCTTCTTTGCAAAATGTTATGATAGTTGCTTTGTTGTTACTTAATATGTATCATTTTAACCCTCTAGCCATAGCTATATTTCCCTCTTTTTATGCATTTTCCTCTTTCCTCATTTTTCCTAAGAAGTAAGGAACCTGCCTCCTCTAGAGATTGAACCAGGTATACTCTGTTTTAACTTGGTATTTCAATATTGGAAAAGTCTTGGGTGCAAAAGTAACCAAAGGCAGATTTTGCACCAAAATATTTTGGCATGCTTGATGGGACACAAATCCCATGCAATATACAAATCAAAGCCCTGGTGAATATATTTGCCCTGTCAACCTCTTTTTAAATCACCTGGTGATTTCACATAAAAAATGAATCCTAGAAAAGTCCTTATCCAACATCTAGTTATACACCATATTTTATGATAACCAGATCTAAAGCTAAAAATTCAATAGATCCCATAGATTTATTTGAACTACAGCTTTGTATCCTCTGAGCTAATCCTATTTTAGTTTCTAGAAAAACTTCCACTTATACCAATAATACAAGATACGCTAATACTTCTCCCATAACCCTCCCTAGCACTACTGCTAGAATAATTCTAACCCTAGCTACCTACATAATCATAATGACAACAAATTAGTAGATTCTGCCTTACTCCCAATGGAACCATATAGGCCACTTGAATCTAGCAGCCCAACATCCAATCCTAGCAACGACCTTAAAAGCTCTACCCTAGTATGATGACACTAGAAATATGACTTATGAACACTGTTTGGATGTAGCCACACTAGGACCAATAGATAAAAAAACTGAGGAATATGTTATGATAAGACTTCTGGTTATTTCCTTGAAAGGAAAAATGCTATACTGGTACAAATCCCTTGAAAATAAAACCATATCTACTTGGACCCAGCTTGTTGGTAAACTAGTGGAAGAATTCAATGAGAAAGTAGACCATTTTATCTACTGAACTAGTTTAAATATTATTTAGAAACACCCTCAAGAGGATATCATAGATTTTAATATTAGATTCAGTTAGACTTGGCAAAAATTACCTAATGGTTTGAGGCCAATGCATGAGAAGGTAATGTATTACTATATACGAGATTTCAACTTGAATATAAGTATGAATATTAGGTAGTCCCATGTGTATACCTTCCCTAAGATTTACCAAGAGGTACAAAAATTGGAGAAGGATTTGATAACTATCGAGATATTCTCAACCAAAATGATGAGGCCCATTTTCCTAGATTTGCCTCAAGTATTAAATGTTACTTTCCCAAATTTTGCTTCAACTTCTAGTTCTAGTCTTTCCAAATGGATTGGGTAGTCTATATCCTAGTAATACATGCACTCCATGCCCCTCCAATATTCCCTACTATCCCTACACTTCCCATGGTAGTAGTCCCATCAATCCTCAATTGGTAATCCTACAAGATCTACAAGCATCTTTCAAAACTTTGGAAAATAAATTTACATCAATGGAAAGAAGAGAAGCGAAAAGAAATTTCGAGCCAAGAAAATTCCCACAAGTCATAAAGGACCAAGCCTCCATGAGTGGTAGGATTTATGAAAAATCCAACATGATTTATGCCAATGAATATAGCAAACCCAGTAACACTTTTACTGAGTCAAATTTTTGGTGTTCTACATGTATCGAACCTTATGGTGAAACCATTTGCATGATTTATCAACACCATGCCCAAATAGTAGCTATTGAGAAATCCACAAAGACCCTTAAAGGTCAAGTAAACATGATCAAGGAGGACAATAAAAACTTCATGTTGCATTCCATTGAGCAAGTGGAAGTCCTAACTAGGTTAGGAAAGAAACCTTTGTAGGTTGATCCCTAAGAGCTTAACCCCCTGAAGGTACCTTCTCCTTTGAAAGACCAAGTTGAAAAAATGACTTTCTATGAAAAGGCCCCTCATAATTCAGGCCCAAAGGGAGTAGAAGTCCATAAAGAAATACCTTAGTAGAAAGAGGTAGAAAATCATGAGAAATCCATAGATAAACTAAGATATCCCTCACTAACTAAGTGTTAAATAATTTATGCTAATCAGGGGTACAAAAACAAGTACGATACATAAATGAAATAAAAGAGTGTTGAGCCTCTCATGTTAAATATAGTTGAGGAAATGAATAAAACTCCCTCCAAAGTGACTATGTATGAAGCTCTATAATTCCTAGGGTATATTTATTTACTATAGGAATCATTGAGATCCATGAATATTATAAATAAAAATCCAATTAAATTGGAGTCTACACAAGCTAGTCTAACATCTACCTTGAGAAAAAATAGAGCTCACCCTTTTTATCTATCTTTGTAGATGGAAGGGTGGGTAGTTCATAATTTTATGATTGATTATGAGGCTACAACCACCACAATACCTAAGGTAGTGTGTGACACACAAGAAGCAATCGAGGTGTCTTACAATTAGATGAAACCCCTATAAAAATGGTGGGAGTAATTAAGGACATCCCAATAGTCCTTCATAAACTAACTCAACTCACAGTCATACAAGAGGTAGTAGTGGTTGATTTAGAACCATATTTTGGTATGTGCCTCTCCAAGGAATTCATAGCCAAAATAGGTGGATACCTATCACTAGTTTTTTTACACCTTGAAATTTCATTCAAGGGCAAAAGGGTAAAATTATTCACCGAAAAACCTTCACATTCCACATTGAAAAACTCAAGGAAGAAAGTAAAATTGCCACTACTGTAAACATGATGATAGAAGATATGGTAGACTTTGATTTTATGGAGGAATCCCTAAACGGGCTACAAGAAGAAGACCAATTATCCATCTAAAAATTTAATACCATTATAAAAATAGACATGAGGAGTTATACTATCCTAAAACCTGAGAAAGGTAAATCCATTTCTCTCCCTCTGGCTGATCCACCTATCGATCAGTTGTGGAATATTTTTTTCGATAGTGCTAGGTGCAAAAATGGACCTAAAGTAGGCATTGTTCTAATCTCTCCAATGTGCAAAGAGAAGGTTTTCTCTTACATATTGACCTAGAGTTGCACCAATAATGCAAAAATATGAAGCACTCTGCTTAGGCCTCAAAAAATATAGAAATATGGGTATCAAGCAATTACATATCTTTAGTGAATCCGAGCTAATAGTGAATTAGGTCACTAAAATATGTGTAAGAAAACAACATTATCTTAAATATTAGAGTAATAAAGTCTAAGATTTACTAGAATCCTTTGAATATTTAAATATAAAGGCAATCCAAAGAGAGAAAAATACTCATGCAGACTTGTTGGCTTTATTAGGGGTAAATTTTTTCCCTAAGATCAACATCATCTAGAAGTTAGAAATAGTTAGGATAATTTATAGGTCTTCTGTGCTAGACAGAGACACCTTATGGAAAGTTTTCAAGAATTATAAACAACTACTGGACTTCCTCATCCATGAGATGAAATTCTCTAGCAATAGGATGGCTAAATATGAAGAAGAGGCAAACATAATACAATTAAATAATAACCATATCCCAAAAGGGTTGGTCACCCTAGAGAGCCTATTTGATAATAATGATAGGTCAACTAGCCACAAAATGAAATTTGACAAACATATATACAAATAAACTCAAATGGGACCTGATAAGGCCATAAAAATAGGAGTGAAAACTATGAAAGTAGAAATGGATAAAATCAAGAAACTGTGTAAGGAATTCATAGACATCATTGCCTGGACTTACGAGTGACCTAAAGGTCTATTCCAAAGAAACAATCCAACACACGATCGATCTAGAGGAAGGAACAAAGCCATTTCTACAAAATCAATGACCAGTATATCCTAAAATAAAAGACTTAATGAAGCATGAGCTGATAAAGCTTATGAAAGCTAAAATTATTTACCCAATCAAGCATTCAACCTGGGTCTCTAACCTATTCCTAGTAAAAAAAAATGGAGATATTCGATTACACATTGACTTTTTCAATTTGAATAAAGATTCATTGAAGGACCATTATCCTATCACGTAGATCGACCAGATCCTGTATATAGTAGCAGGAGCAGAATGATTCTAACTCCTAGACAATTTCTCTAGGTATAATCAAGTATGAATCAAATATGAAGATCAATTAAAGACCATGTTCACAACTAAGTGGGAAATTTTGCTTACTAGAGAATGCCCTTCAGACTATCCAATATTGGAGATAATTTTTAAAGAGCTATGGATGTGGCATTCAAAGAACTTGTCAATAAAATAATAGTGATATATAAATGATATGACAATGTTCTCTCACTAAAAGGAAGATCACATAGCACATCTCAGGAGTGTATTCAAGAAATATAGAGAGTTTGACATCTCCATAAATCCCAAAAATTCTATCTTCCCTATGGAATAAGGACTTATAATATGCCATGTATTCTCTAATTATGGTCTAGCTATAGAACCTAACAGGATGAAAGCATTGTTAGACCTCCCCACCCCCCCCCAAAAAAAAAGGGCTTGCAGTCATTCTTCAGCCAAATCAACTTTGTGCACAAATTCATAGTTGATTTTGCACAAATCATCAAACCCATAATAGATTTAAAAAAAAAGGATGTTGTGTCAAGTGGATAGATGCAAGTAAATAGGCCTTCCAGTAGATTAAAGAACAAAGAGCTCTAGCCCCCATCTTGGTGAACCCAAACTACTCCAAGAATTTCATCTTATACATTGTAGGAAAACAAGGAAGCTATGTTGCAGTGCTCACACAGAAGGGAGGTGACAATGAAAAAAGACCCATAGCATTTTTGAGTCAGACTATGTAGGAACACGAAGAAAAATATAACTTCATTTAGAAACAAATCTATGCAATAATAAAGTCTTTAAAAATGTTTAGGCATTTCTTATGATAGAGAAGGGTTATCATTTATGTAATTCACCCTGATGTATGAAACTTCATCATACAAGGGGAGCTCGGTGATACAAGAGCTAGTTGGGTGACAAAAATACAAGAGTACAATGTAGAAATACACTCGACCAAGCTAGTGAGGCAAAGAATTGTACCAAGATTTTGCAAAGCAAGCTTCATCAGAGTACATAACTTGTTAGACTCAAGAAGTAGCATTAGATGATGATCAACCTTCAAAGCAACTCGACTAAGCAGATGAGTTGATCAGATATTTTCAAATTGGGAAGTGCCCAGTAGGTTTGAATGCATCACAACAAAGGAAGTATCGAATCCAAGATTTGAAATACACTTTGCTACCTCAAGGATTATATAGAAAATATTTGGATGGAGTACTACTTTAATGCATAAAAGAAGAGCAAAAACAAAAAATCTTGGAATAATTCCATGGAGGTTTATCGAAAGGACACTATTTAGGGAGGACCACTACCTTAAAAATCATCAGGACTAGGTGTTACTAGCTGACCATTTTGTATATACCTTCAAAATAATGAGAAAATGTGAGGATTGCCAGAGATATGTTGGGATAAATAGGAATGATTTGATGCCCCTAAGGTCCATTCACATTGAAGAGCCTTTTCAACAATGGGGATTGGATTTCATTAGGATAATAGAATCCAAATCATTTGCTAGATATAAGTACATCCTCACAACTATCGACTATTTCACAAAATGGTCAGAACCAATACCCACTAAAAAGGTAGACCAAGAGGTTGTTATGGAATTTGTGGAAAGTTTGGTCACAATATTTGGCATCCCAGATGCATTAGTCATAGAAAATGGCTCATCCGTCTTAGGTGCCAATATGATCGATTTTACATGCAAATACAAGATTTAATTCAAGACATACTCAAACTATTGTCCTCAAGGGAATGAACTAGCTAAATCCACAAAAAAAAATCTACTCAGTATTTTGAAGAAAATTCTAATAGATAATAAGAGAATTTGACACTCGTTGATAAATCAAGCACCGTGGGTTGATAGAATAACCATCAATAAGTTCATTAACACATCTCTCTACTCTTTGGTCTATAGAAAAGAAGTAGTCCTTCCAATACATATAGAGATACTAGCTCTGAAGGTACTCAATAAAATTAAATCTAAAGAGGTAGAACCAATGGAGAATAGGTTGATCGAACTCCTACAGTTAGAAGAATAGAAAGAACAAGCCTATGACCACTATCAAAAGAATACAATTGCCACAAAGGGATAGTTTGATAAAAGGTACACCCTAAGAAATTTCAAGGTGGGAGACTCAATCCTGAGATGGAATGAAAAGAAAGCTAAACTTGGAAACCATGAGGAATTTGACTCATTCTAGGAAGGTCCTTTCGAATTAATAGAGGAAAATTATCACATCTCCTTCCAGCTAAGAAATGAACAAGGCCAGGTTCAACCCATCCTCATCAACGACTTCCATATAAAGTTGTACTAAAAATAAATGGCTTCTCTCTACCTTGTATGTATTTTTATGTAAATATATCTTTTTTCAAAAGGCTTCAATGAAAATTATTGTTATTTCATGACTATTGGGAAAATGAGGGCTACTCAAAGAAAAAATGTCATGATGGTGCTACTTTTTGATGCACAATGGCCTCTTCAATTAAAATTTTTACGATTTTGTGACTTTTGGGTAGCTCAAGGCTACTCTAAGGAAAAATTCATGATGTCACGCCTTTTAGGTGCACAATGGACCCTTCAATGAAAATTATCATGATTTCATGACTTTTGGGCAACTGAGGACTACTCTAAGGAAAAAAGTTGCAATGGTGTAACTATTCGGTGCACAATGGCCCCTTCAATGAAAATTATTGTGATTTTGTGTCTTTTTGGTATCTGAGGGATACTCCAAGGAAAAAATTCATGATGATGAAAATTTTCAATGCACAATGGCCCCTTAAACAAAAATTAGCATGATTTCATGACTTTTGGGTAGATAAGGGCTACTCCAAGAAAAAAAGTTGTGATGGCACAACTTTTCGGTACACAATGGGCACCTCAGAGTGCCCAAGAACTTTTGGCAGGAAAAGCAGTTGTCTAAAAATTATAAAAAGTTCCACTTTTTAAGGTACCTCCATACCCAATGATTGGCCTAGGGCAGATGTGATGCCAATTTATTGGCCAAGGATAGTAGTAGAGCAATATCATTGGCCCAAGCCCAAAATGGTAATGTAGGGTAGTTGGTTCCTTGATGATGACACACGAACTGGGACATCCAATAACATTTAAAATTAGCATTGGGTTGTGTGTAACCAAAAGTAGTTATTCCATATCAGTTTGATAGTTATTGCATGTCACTATGGCATGTGCATGTATAATCGGTTATATTACAAATTTTTCATCACCCTTTTCATCTTCTATATTATTTCCTTTTTGCTCATTGCACTCCCTGCTCTCCTAGAAAGATCTGTAACACTTTGCTAAGCATGCTTTAGACTGATTTTACTACCAAGATATAAAATACAACCATGATGGCCACACCTCCATCTGCTACGTAGAATGGGAAACAAAGTTCAAGCAAAATGGGAAGTAGTTTTGTGAAGCTTGATAGCCATATCATAGACACAAAGCTGACATGAAAAGACCTAGAGTAGGTTCACAAATATATAGTGGCCAATACTGCCACATATATCTTCCCATTAAGCCCAAGAATTTTCTCTTACCACCCCTTGCTCTACAAGTACATTTTTCCCTAGGTCCACCCCTACCTTGAGCTAATCATAGCCATGGAAATATTCTATGACATCAAGCACAAGATAATGAAAAGCTCTGAGGGGGAGGTCATGTTTATACTTGAACCATACAAAATTAGGATCACATTCACCTATGGCAAGAATTTTGTGATACCTCCTATTTAGTTCGATCCTACCAATTCTACAAAGTACTACACCAATACCCCAAATATTAGGGAATTTCTACAAGAACATTTGTTAGACTCTCTCTGAGAGAACTATGCTCAAATTCTTGATTCCCCTATCTAGATTCAATAACAAGGAACTATTTTCCATATTGGCCATGGTAGCAAGACTAGAATATGACACTCAGGTCTATAGGTGGAAAATCACAATAGTACAATGCATGTCCAACCCCAAGTTCTACAACAAGATGCACATAGACTCGAGTAGAGTACAAATATTCTTTGATTAGCTAGCATACCTAGCCCAGTAGCTACATGCAAGCCTATTCAAGTTGCATAAGGACATCCTAGACTCTTTTAGGTTTTCTTTATACCTGGTATGGATTCTCTTCTTTTTTCAACCAAATAATTTAAGTTTTATCTCTACTACGACAAAGGACCCAAAGGAAGACCACCTTCCTGCATGTGAATGGACGTCACTTCTTTCAAACATGGGTTCATATTATAACTTTAACATGGAGTTCTTGGGCCTGCTCTAAAAATTATGTATGATGATATGCCAAGAATCCCAAAAAATGTGGGATATCTTGAGGTGCCCCCACGTATAATAGGGGGAATGATTTATTCTAACATAGGGGGTGGTCATAAAGCTCTATAGATTCACAAAGAAGCCCTTCTTGTTGCTTTACTACATTATTAAGTGATTATTTGCTCTAGAATACGTAAAGCAATAAAAATTCATCAATAGAAAATTTGATACAAACACTCAAAATATAGGTACTTGCCTTATGCCTTTCCAGTACAAGGGAGTAATAGTATCGAAAAGGGGATACCATGAGCGAATTGCTCAAACTTTAGGAAACCTAAAATTGATAGAGATGCCACAAAAATGGAGATATGACCCTATAGAAAAATTCACCTAGAGGCAAGCCACCTTGAATAAATTCTCCTTCAAGAAATTTCACTCATTTGATAGGCAAATTGATAAGTAGGATAGAAATAATGATGAATATCGACCATTAGAATGGTACATTGGAAAAATGTAGCCAATGCCCTTGTGGCATGATTTTTATGAACACTTGGTAGATTGGATCCCAGGTTCAAACCTGGCCCACAAGCTATATAACAAGATCATTGATAAGATTGGCATCACAATAATATATTTTCATGGTGGAAAATGAGATGCTACATTCAAAAATTCACTAGATATGGGATAAATATTGACAAAGAATTATCTACAAGATACGATGATAACCATGATAAATGGTCCAATACTCTAGCAGATAAAGTCCCTCTAGGAATGAATGGCATTCCCATCAAACAAGTTAAAGGTAATACCAAGAATTACAAGGGAAAACAATCACCATTGAGCATATAAAAGTCCTAAAAATGAGGCATCGAGGTTCCATTCCCTCTTCTTGATCAAACACAAATTTTGACAACCATGCTCAGCTCAAGCACAGGAGATAGAAACTAGAATCAAGAAAACAAAAAGCAAAACTAGATAAGGGAGGAGACAAAGAGAAAATAAAAATGGAAGAAATACCCTATGAGGAATCAAAATAACATGATAAATCAGAGTAACACAAGGAATCAAAGGAGCACAAATATTTAGAGGAGCATGAGAGAATAGGGGACCAAGAAGGAATAGGGAAAATTTCTAAGCAAAATTTAGAGCAATAGAATACAAATTAACAAATGGTAAAGACAACTGAAGATCCTCCCCCAAAATAAACCCCTAGTAGGGAGAAAACATCGATAAATGTAACAACTAGAACCAATGACTAGAGTCTAAAGAAAATTATAGAAGCTTACACTAAGAATTCACATGGAACTAGAGACACCAATCTGCCAAAGGCCTCAGGTATGTCTCCTATCAATCATGATACTCCTTCTTCCTCTTATCATTCCCAAAATAATTTTCCTCACCATTTTGAAGATTAGGGTAATCCCTCTCCCACATCTCATCAACATCCACCATCAGCATCATCTTCTCATTAGCCTCCACCATCACCATCATCTTCTCATCAGCCTCCACCATAGCTACCATCCACTCATCTGACTCCATCGACATCCTATATCAAATAATCAAACATAGAGGCTTCCATAGCTACTATTAATTTCCCTTTCTCCACCAACCTACTAAGCTTTTAAGACATCCATGCTACCTCTCTCGAGAGCAATCCTACAGTTGCTGAATTCAAAAATTTGAAAAAAGTGACCTTGAACATTGCTACATTGCTAAAATCATGAAGCTCCCCAAGTACTAAAGATATAGCTTACATCATAGAAGGATCAGTGATGTATCTCATTAAAATGTAGCGTTCCACCATGAAGATAACCCCACTCGTACAGAATCCAGAGAAAGAAATGACCCTAGAGGACTACCAAGCTGAGTTAACCACAAAATATATCACTCAACTACCAATGGATTATGAGTAGGGCAAGGCCCATACTCACATGGGGATAATTTATATGAGCTTTTATTACTAAAAATAAAAGTACCTCCAGGTTGAACAATTAAGAAAGCATTTCGAGGAAGCCTTGTACCAACAAAAAAACATAAAAGGCTTTAAAAAATGAAGCTAAAAAATGGGAGTAGATGTTCAATGAAGTGGCCCATACAAAGAGAAAGTGGCGAAGACTGAAGAGAAAATTCAACTTTGCAACAATAGGTCTAGGACCTAAAAAAGTAGCTATTTGATAGCACTGATAGAACTAGTGGACTATCCAAGAAAAAAACAAGGACAGTAAGGAGAGATATGATTGGAAACATTAATAAGATGACCTTGAAGACTAGGCTCACACTATCATATCTTCTCAAAATCAAATATACGTTGGGCCATGTAGAAAATGAATTCGAAGCATCAATCAAGCTCTTGGTAACAAAGTTATCATCAACTAATAAAATTCAAGTCTTGTAAAAGAGCACGTAGATGATAATTTGATATAGAGCACGGGATAAGAATTGGTACTAGACCAAAATAACTACTAATAATTTATTCAAGAGGTACAAAATGGTGACGAAAAGTGCCAAGATCATGGAGGAGGTAAAGGATAGGTAGAAGATAAATTTGAAGTATAAATCAATCTCTTCACAAAAAGGTTGTCAATAGATAATAAAATTCAAGTCCAGGTGGAGAGCACATAGGTGATAATTGGATATAGAGCACGTGATAAGAATTTGTCCCATGCCAAATTAGCTACCAAGAATTTCTTCAAGAGGCACAAACTGGTGACCAAAAGTGCCAAGATCATGAAGGAGCTTAGATCAAAGGATAAGGCAATTCTAAAACATGTGAGCATAGATGAAAACTATGGCATGCCTAGCTTTTTGGAAAAAGACTCCAATATCTTTGTAGAAGATGAATTGAAAGCCACTTGGAAGAAATTCATAGAAGATGAATAAAAAATTTATAGCTAGGAAGAGCTGATTCAAGAAGACTAAATATTTAGCACGGTTCAAGATATTACCCAGATCAACTCTTGTTTGCATGAACTGTACATGAAATCAAAAACTTTATCATATGACAAGGTTTAATATTTGGAGTATATGTACACCATTTTCAAAGAAAAAGCAGATAAAAATGAAGAGACCTAGAGGAAGGCATGTGCCATATACTATTAAGTAGTTTAAGAAAAGGATAAGCAAGAAAAGGCTAAGAAAGCCACATCAAGTAGTGTAGCACCTCCGGGTCAAGGTCAAGCAATAAAATATAATGAATAAGATACTCCAGAAGAATGATCATCCCAGAGCAAGAAATATTTTTATGCTTGGTATCATTCCCCTTATTTCCCTTATTTTTATTAAGTTCTATTTTTTTACTCCATTTCCCAATGGATAAAGGCTCTAGGTTCTAACATTCCACTGACAAAAGTACCCCAAGAGGTGTTAAGAATGTTGGTCAAAATGACCACATCTAGGGAAGAAGTGATCTTCTCAAGATTTTTCTAAGTGTAGATAAAAGTCATGATGGCATGACATTTTGAAGGTTGAAGACATTAATAAGGCGAAAAGTTATGATAGCATGATATTTTGAAGGCCAAGGGCAAAAATGAGGTGCAAAGTCATGATAGCACAATATTTTAAAGGTTCAAGGCATTACTAAGGCAAAAATTCATGATAGCATGATATTTTGAAGGCCAAGGCAGAAACCAAGACAAAAAGTTACAATAGCATGACATTTTGAAGGCCAAGGGTAGAACTAAGGTGAAAAGTTGTGATAGCATGAAATTTTAAAGTCCAAGGGTATAATTCAGATGGAAAGTCATGATAGCGCAACATTTTGAAGGTTAATGGTAGAACTAAGGTGGAAATTAATGATAACACACCATTTTAAGGCTAAAGGCACTACTAACGTAGAAAGATACAATAACACAATATTTTGAAAGCTAAGGAAGAAAATAAGATATAAAGTCATGATAGCATGACATTTTGAAAGCCAAGGGAATAACTAAGGTGAAAAGTCATGATAACACAACATTTTGAAGGCCAAGGGCTAAACTGAGGTGAAAAGTCATGATAGCTCAACATGTTGAAGGATGGAGGTAGAAATGAGGTCAAAAGTCATGATAGCATAACATTTTGAATGATAAGGGCATAAGTGAGGTAGAAATTCATGATAGCAAAATATTTTGAAGGCCAAGGGAAGAACTGAGGTGAAAATTCATCATAGCATGACATTTTGAAGGCCAAGGGATGAACTGAGGTGTAAAGTCATGATAGCATGACATTTTGAAGGACAAGTGGACAATGACATCTCTAAAGAGGTTGAGAAAGATCATTGTAACAAGAATATCACAACCACTTCTAGTTGTAAGCTCCATACTCTCTAAACTACTTCTTTACCAGAATGAGACTATGGGCATACTGTTGTAACAATTTTCAATTTTCTATTATGTAAAAATCTTACATATAGAATAAGCGACCCAAACTAATGGTCGACTCTTAGGTGTTTACAAGGCTATGTATACAAAATTCTGAAAGATTAATAAAGATCATCCATTCTGGTTCTTGGATCACTGATGTTTCAAATCAAGTATGTATGTGTTGTATATTGCTATATAAATATAAATTGAATGTAACCTACATTAATTCTTATTCTAAATTCCTACATTGAAATTTAGTTAGATATGTAATTAACTTCATGGATAAGATTACACTTAAATAAGATATTCCACAAAAGTTTTAGTTTATAAGTTTTGGTTTCTTTGTTTCTCTGCAAAATGTTGTGATAGTTGATTTGTTGTTACTTAATCTGTACCATTTTAACCCTCTAGCCATAGCTATATTTCCCTCTATTTATGCATTTCCCTCTTTCCCATTTTTCCTAAGAAGCAAGGAACCATCATCCTCTAGATATTGAACTAGGTAGACTCTATTTGAACCTGGTATTTCAATAAGGAAAAAAGAAGCAACACTCTAAAAGATAAAACATTACCAATAGAAATGATGAGTCAAAGTGTAACATTAAAATGTAAGTGCCACTTGGTAATATGAAGATATTTTTTACCACATGCCACATCGTATAAGTAACTCCAACCAAACTAAATGAAGAAAATAAAACGTTGGAAAGCCAAGAGTTGAAAAAATAAAATGTTGGAAAGTCGAGATTTGGAAAAAGAAATGAATAGTCAAATATTGGAAATTTTAAATAACCATCGAAAACACAAAAACAAGATCAGAGAATTTTTGGCAGGTTTGCATGTTGGAGATGAATTTTTCTTTTTAAATAAATCTCCCCCAAGTTGTTGGATTTGCACCAATTTCACCATTATAAGCCATTGGAACTTGGCATTCTACACATGTATTTTATTTAAAATATTTATTTTATCAATATATTAGAAATTTAGTTGCATGTTTATGGTAAACTTGTCTTTTATTTTTAATAAATTGCACCATTTTCCATAGA
>JAQPPZ010008631.1:0-16568 GCA_028583015.1 Wollemia nobilis | reverse complement strand
TAAGTCACTTTATTTTTCATCAAATCACACAAAAACCAATTTGTTTACATCAGATTATTTCATTTAATTTTATAGCATGACATAAAATTATAATATTTTCAAAGACATAATTACATGAATTATCAATCAACCATTAAAATATTAAAGCATCATAAAACATATGCACAAGTCATATCACAAAAAGAACATATATATATATCAAGAAGTCTATACATCATATCAAAATGGATTGGTCTGCCATAATCTATACCATGGCATACTCAATCCTATCAAAAATATATGGTCTATGTACAATGAGCAGCTAGTCTCGAGAAGCCCTCGAGCTCTCAGTCTCCTCGCTCATCCTAAGGTGGAGGAGGTGGTCCCATCGAGGTCCATGTTGTATCACGGGTCCTCGATGTCAATCGTGATGATGTCCTCGATGACCCCATCCTGATTGTCTCTACAATGATGGTTGGTAGCGATATCCTCTGCTCCTTTGGAACCACATGATAGTACAACCCTTGGTAGAACATGATCTATGCAACAGCCCATGCTAGCTCCAGAATGCTCACCCCTCCACTCTAAGCCTTGAGCCATGTAGCCTCATCCTGGAGAGTTTGCACTTGAGCTTGTAGGTGGGCATTCTCCACCCAGAAAGCCACCATCTCACTGCTCTCCCCTAACTTGACACCCTTGACATTATTGAGCGATGGTGGCCTATCTCTCTATTAAGAAGGGAGTCTCTCCATCCTCTTCGGTTTTTGCTATCTCTTTGATGCCTGTGGTACTCTCTAGTGTCTCTCCTATAGAGGCCATCACTGATCCCTCCCTTCATGACCCCTCACTACATCGATGGAAGCCTGGTGCTGCCTATCCATCCATTGCACTATAGCATGCATGGAACCCTATGCCCTCATCATCTGAGGAGGGTTATGCCTACATACCAGGCATCATACCCATCTACTACCCCTGCATCGTCCCCATCCACTAGCTGAATGGGGGCATCATCAGCATCTTGACTCTAGAACCATTGCATGTCTGGAGCCCCACTCAATGTGGTATTATTCCACATAGTCTGGGAGTACTCATAATCCCTAAGAGAAGGGATCCCCTATTGTAGACTGAAATACCTCAAAACTCAGTCATAGCGATGGAGCTCTACCTCTCCGCACTCTATCCTTAACTAGATGACTTGCCTAATGTGAGCCAACTCCTGTCGTCCTCTACTCACCCTGGATGCTCTCCATGGTCTCCAGGTGATCTGATCTGGGGTGAGGTCATCTAGTAACCTATGGGACATCAACAGATCTATCCATCATTGTGACCCTCTCTGGAGGCACCAATAGAAAACTTGGGGTCTATCTCTATCAACTCCTATCATTGGAAGCCCTATCGGCATCTACACCACAATGTGCTCCTAGCACCAAACCTATAGTAGTGATGTCAGCACCAGATATCAACCTCACTTGTATACGACCTCATAAAGGATCCTATACAAGTGGCACAGTACAAGGCTACCCCAAGAAAATCTATATTCGTGGTCTCTCATTTCATGGACCACATCTAAGAGGAACCACAGTAACCTGCATCTACTCTGGTGGCATATAATAAGGCCACCCACCACCCATACCAAAACTCGGGTCAATCGAGACGTCCCAAGCATCTGCCTCAAATCCTCAATGTTCACTTTGCCCTTCTCTAGGGTGAAGCTTGGGTCACTACACAATCTCATCATGGCATGGCCCTGATTGGATGAAGGAGTCATGAATCGCCCATGTATGGGGATCCTCAAGATCCTCCATACATCCTCTAGAGTGGGAGTCATCTCACCTGTCGGTAGCCGAAGGCAAGATGACTCTAGATACCATCTCTCTGCTAGGGCTGTCAGTAGCCCCATGTCTATAGGAACTTGTGGCATCTCTGCCACATGCTACAACATAACCTCTGCTAGTCTGTCTCGCTTGGCCTGATCGAGCGTAGCTAAGTCATCCTTGAGACCCCCGTATTTCCACTCTCGACTCTTTAGCAATCCCATTTGCAAAATAAATAATAAAACAACAAAAATCATTAGTACATAATCATTAAAAATAATTAAAATCAGTTTCATATCATAAAAAAATGATATCACCCATTATTGGATGATATCGTACCAAATTTAGCAAAATCATCCTTAATAGGATGAAATTGCCTCCGATTATTCAATTTGGGGATTGCCCCTTATTGGATGGGTTCGCCCCTATTTCTTCGATTTCAGTAAAATTGGGATGATTTCAAATAAATTGGGACGATTTCGTCCTGATGTCGTCGATGGCCTAAAAATGGCTGCGATGCCCAAAAACAATTAAAAATTTAAGTAAAAAATTAAACAAATCAAGCTACAAATACAGTACACTAGGTTTAGATCCTTACCCGCAACCCGCATAGGACCTCTGTTGATCTGTGTGTCATTTCCATCATTTCACCTATAGAGCTCTGAAATAGCAAAAGTGAACAGTAAAAATGAATTAGGGTTTTATCCTATTTTTCTTATTTTTATTTGAAAAAAACATTTTTTAATTTTTGCTTTTTCGCGCTTTTACCTCAAACGTTTGATTTGGGTAAAAACTCGGAGGGGGCACCATAGCAAACAGTTGTACGATTCGACCTAGAATCATCGTCTAAAAAATAGAATAAATTTTTTTTTTCTCGTAAAGCATGAAAAACTTGTCTTTAATGAATTTTCTTCAAAAAAATCACTAAAGAGGGGGCAAAATGTAACACCCTAAAATTGGCATAGTTAAACCCTTAGTGAAAGATAAAAAATTTAAATTTTAAACTTGAAACTGCCCGTTAACCGCTCACCTCATTTTTTGTGCCATTTTTAGAAGTTGTTTGACCGTTGGACGATATTTTCATCGATCTGATGATATCGTCCCAAATCGAACGAATTCTTCTGAAACAAAACGTCTAGAGGATTTCATCTCAAAACTGAATTTTCATAATTAGCTTTTGTTTCAACAACTTCTCCAATTCTTCATGGTTGGAGATTCCTACATTGGAGATCTCCCAGATTGGGATTATCCCCAACCTCCTAACCTCCTCCTAATCCTATATAAACTTGGGATTTTCCTATTTTATCCCCCTGGCTGATCATTTCCCTGCAAATTTTGTTTTTGCTATGTTAGAACATCCTATCCCCCATCATTTACATTTGTGTTTTAAATTTTTATTGCAGGATCTCACTATGTTTTAGCTGGAGGAAGCTCGAATCGTCGTAGGTGATTCAACCTCAATTTTGGATGATCCTGTCGAGATCAGCGATGATCTCATATGATTGAAGATGATTTTGACTGTAGTTCATATTGGGGGCAATCAGAGCCCTAATTTTGCATTTTCTATCTCTTTTTCTTATTTAATTATGCATTAGATTAATTCACTTTTGTTCTGCATCTTGGAGTTCACCTCATTTAGCATATTTATATGATAAAACTCAAAATAAATTATTGAAACATTGCATCCCATTTTATTTGATATCTGGATTTATCATTTGAGCATTTATATTCTTATTTCTATCATTTTGTATCATTCTTGCAATTGTATTTTTGGTTTTTGGTGTCTATTTTCATGATTACAAGTTTTTGATGAATTCGTCTGATGAATTCTTCAGGTCGCTGCAATATTGGCTGATCTCAGATGATCTCCTATGATTTGGATGATTCTGCATAATTGTAGACAATCCTGTCATATCCAGGATGATCTGGACTCCTACAAGCTTCAAAATATTCATCAGACATCAGAAATTAGGTGTACTCTTCTCCATTTTAGATATTTTCTATATTTAGAATTCATTTATGTTTGTTGTTTTCATATAAACCAAAAATTTTATATAGAATAGCTTAGATTCATTTTGGCCAACCTAAGAATCTGAATGATTGAACATAAAATGAACACATCAAACCCATTCTCGACCTAGGCATGGAAACTGCCACTCAAAGTTTCCTGGTGAACCCCACCATCCATAAAAAATTCACCCTTATACCCCTACCTCGATAGGCATGGAATCTGCTATATATTTTGCTTTGGGCACCATGTTGGCTCAAAAGAACATGTAAGACAAAGAGGAAGTGATATATTATATTAGATACACCCTGGTGAGCTAAAAAATTGGATATGTATACGTAGAAATAATGTGCTTAGCAATGGTTTTTACAACCAATAAATTGCACCACTACATGTTGAGCCATATGAAATATGTAATATCCAAGCAAAATCCTTTGTAGTATATGATGAGCAAGACATCATAATACACGTATTGCAAAGTGGATCATGCTATTGATAAAATTCAATTTGGAATTCATTAGCCAAAAGTCCATCAAAGGACAAGTCATAGCTGATCAGCTGGCTAAGGTACCTCTTCAAAATAGTAGACCCCTTAACATAGAGATTCCTAATGATGTGGTCTTTGCACTATCAGAAGCACCCAAACCCGAAGAACCAAAAAATGATATCGATATGAATTTTTTATTCGATGGTTTGAAGTGTGAGCAAGGAGGCAGTGTGGGGATTATCTTTTTCATGCCACAAGGTGCTCCAATGCCATTGTCATTCAAGATAGACTTTCCTTACACAAATAACATTGAATATTAGTCCCTAATATTGGGTATCCAAATAGCCATCACCATAAAAATTGAGAGGTTAAATATCTTCAATGACTCCCTCCTCATAGTCAACCAGGTCAAAGACTATTTTAATGCTAGGATCTAATATTGAAATCTTACAAGGAGCTTGTTGACACATATCTAGCCAAACTAGAATGGTACAACATCAAGGCAATCCCTTGATCATCAAACAAATATGATGACACCATAGCATCTTTGGGATCCTTGATCCCTCAAAATATGTTTAATGATTTCACTACCATTCATATCAAAATGCTCTTGAATTTAGCAATTTAGCATGAGGATTTTGATAAAAAGGTGTAGCACCCTAAAATTGGCATAGTTAAAACCTCAGTAAAAGATAAAAATTTGAATTTTAACCCCGAAATGGCCCGTTAACCGCTCACCTCATTTTTCATGCCATTTTTAGAAGTTGTTTGACCGTTGGACGATATCGTCGTTGATCTGATGATATCATCCCAAATCGGATGAATTCGTCTGGAATAGAACATCCAAACGATTTTACCCCAAAACAAAAATTTTATAATTAGCTTCTGTTTCAACAACTTCTCCAACTCAGGTAGAAGTGTGTCTGTGCGGTTGGAGATTCCTACGTTGGAGATCTCCCAGATTAGGATGATCCTCAACCTCCTAACCTCCTCCTAATCCTATATAAACTTGGGATTTTCCTAGTTTATCCCCCTGGCTGATCATTTCCCTGCAAATTTAGTTTTTGCTATGTTAGAACATCCTATCCCCCATTATTTGCATTTGTATTTTAAAGTTTTATTATAGGATCTCATTGTGTTTTAGTCCAAGGAAGCTCAGATCATCGTAGGTGATTCAACCTCATTTTTAGACGATCTTGTTGAGATCGGCAATGATCTCATACAATTGAAGATGATTTTGACTACAGTTCAGATTGGGGGCAATCAGAGCCCTGATTTTGCATTCTCTATATATTTTTCTTATTTAATTGTGCATTAGATTAATTCACTTCTATTCTGCATATTGGAGTTCACCTCATTTAGCATATTTGCATGATAAAACTCAAAATAAATTATTGAAACATTGCATCCCATTTTATTTTTATATCTAGATTTATCATTTGAGCATTTATATTCTTATTTCTATCATTTTATATCATTCTTGCAATTTTATTTTTGGTTTTTGGTGTCTATTTTCATGATTGTAAGTTTCTGACGAATTCGTTTGATGAATTCGTCAGGTCGTTGATGATCTTGGCTGATCTCAGATCATATCCTATGATCTGGATGATTCTATACAATTACAGATGATCCTATCATATCCCGGATGATCTGGACTCGTAAAAGCTTCAAAATCTTCATCAGACATCAAAAATCAGGTGTAATCTTCTCCATTTTAGATATTTTTTGTATTTAAGATTCATTTATGTTTGTTGTTTTCATATAAACCAAAAATTTCATATAGAATAGCTTAGATTCATTTTGGCCAACCTAGGAATCTGAATGATTGAACATAAAATGAACACATCAAACCCATTCTTGACCTAGGCATGGAAACTGCCACTCAAATTTTCCTAGTGAACCCCACCATCCATCGAAAATTCACCCTTATACCCCTCCCTCGAGAGGCACAACCTTCAAAGGGCCTCTTCATCCGAGGTATTGTCCCATCCTTCTCGCATCCCCCTTTCGGGCATGAATCCTTTAGCCTAAAGGTAAGGGTGCAAAAAATTTGGATGATACATTTTGGTGAACCCGACGTGAAACTAAAACACCTTTTGAAAACAATCCAAAAAAAAAAACATTATTAAGAACATCTAGAATCATTAGAAAATAGTTAAATTTGCATATCATATTTAGATGGTAGATTATAATAGAAGACGAGTTGTCATCATAAATGTTGAAAATCAATTAACAACCATAGAGATTACTTCTGTGCTTATAGTACCTCAAACAAATAGAGCCCAATATTTGTGGGATGAACTTGATAGGAGATTAGGTATTATTGAATCCAGATCTGTAGAACTTAGGCAAATTAAGAGGTTTTTCCTAGATAGAATCCTGGATCCTGATCAAGTGACTTTGTATCATGAACTTCAGAGAGCTTGCCATAGGTGGTTAGCAGATAAAAGAGCACTTGTGTCTTCAGAATTATACACCTTTGAGGAGTACCTTGAGAACACAGTTGAAGTACATAAATTTCTATCTCATATAGAGGATCAATAAGTCGTTCTTATAGATAGAAAAATATGGAATAGAATTCCTAGAGCTATGTTGTATCGATAGTATTGCCATGAAATTTATTTTTACAAGTCAGATTCTAAAGTAGATCATATTACCATAGGACACTTTGTCAAATTCTTGAAAAACCACTTTCAATTTGAAGAGGAGCATTTCATGACTCCTGATGAACTTGACCCTATCAATGATATTCATAAACTATTCATAGAAAACTAAGTTATTCTTTTTACTATTGTTATTTCTTGCAACTAGCATGTTGTTTGTTATTTTTATTCTCGCAAAATAATAATATAATAATAATAAAAAAACAAGCAAAACAAAAACAAAACATTTTCCTTTTAAAGTATTATAGTAGGTATATAGTTAAAATATATACCTCTCAACCCTACCGCATATATATATATATATATATATATATATATATATATATATATATATATATATATATATATATAATTATATATATTTTCTAAAACCTAAGTTTAGAACAATGTCTAGAATTAGGAATGGAAAACAAACCGAAGAAGCTGAAGATTGGTTAGGAAGACCATTAATTGACCAAAATGTCCCTCCTGAGGACCAATTTCAGGAAGAAGAAATCCTAGAATAGAAAGAAGAAGAGCTTGTTGTAGGAAATGAACAAGAAGAAACTAATAGAGAGTAAGGATCCTCATACCCTAAAATGTCTCCAGGAGTAGCTATCACTTTTGAAAACATGGAACAATTTTGGAAGTTCATTAACACTAATATTGGTGTTTTTAATAGAGAAGTCCATATGGACAAGGATCAAATTAGTGACAATCAAGCAACTCTAGAAGATGTATTTCAAACACGCACTAATCCCTTGTCCTTTATTTATCAAGAGAGTGATCGGGCTGGACCATCCAATTTGGATATGGTAGCTGTGATCCAGAACATGCAACAATAGCAGGCTACTCAAAAATCAAAAGTGCATGTTAACAAGCCTAGGGACATTCTCGCACAAAATAAACCATCATTTACTGCTCTATTTCACCAAGCTCTTGATCAACATACCTCAAACCAACAAAAATCCAAAACAAAACCAAACACCAATTACCAACAATATGGGGTACAACATAATACTATTACAAATCCTCTTCATAATACTCTTCCTACCAACACTTTGCATAATATCAATATAGCATCTAATCCTTATGTTACACCATCATACACTCATAGATCCCATACCTATGTCCCACCGAACCAATATGGTGGACAAACTAGTAATCTTGAAACCATGGTGAAATAGCTAGTTTCCCGCATGGACCAGATAGATCCCTACCGTCCCTCGTACAACTATCGAGAGATGTGTAGTCAGCCTTTAGATCCTATAGTCATAGCACAGTCGTATCCTAAACATTTTCCTATGCCTATTCTTCCCATATATAAAGTAACCGAAGATCCCATAGAGCATCTTCGTATGTTTAGGATATCATGTCATGATATATCGCATGATGGCTTGTTATTACTAAAAATGTTCTCGAAAAGCTTGGGAGGAATGGCATTAGAGTGGTATTATCAATTACCCACTAATTCTTTGAGGAATTTCAAAGAAACTGCCAAGTCTTTTGTTCATCAATTTAGTGCCTACATCGAAAGACATGTGACCATTAAATATTTGTATAACTTAAAATAGGAAAAATATGAATGCTTTGCTGATTTACTAGCTAGGTGGAGACAGTTGATAGGAAAATTGCACTTTGTGTTACCTTATAGGGAGATGTTGGACATATTTATTAATAATTTGCAAGAGCAACTATCTTACGAATTATCAACTGCTACCTTGACCACCTTCGATCAGGCTATAGACTTAGCCCGAAGACTAGAAGATGCTCTCATTAGGAGAGGCCAACTTAAAAAGAAAGACGATGAGAAAACATCCAAAAATAAATACAAGAATAAACAAGTTGTGGGTGATGGATTCACCGATAGCTGAAATATTACTAATGTTAATGTTGCAAAGACAACGAAGAAGTTTGTACTAAAACCTCCTGATAAACCTCCTCAAGAATTTACTAGGTTAAATCAACCTTTATCAACTATTCTACCACAATTATTAGAATGAGGTTTGATTCAATTATCAAATATCCGGGAACTTGATCCAATTATACCCGGATACAGAGCAGATTTGCACTGTGACTTCCATAGAGGACCTGGACACACTACCAACTCTTGTAAAATATTAAAACATAAAATATAGGACTTGATTGATAACAATGATATGGAGGTGCAAGCCTTTCAACCTAAGCAAAATCCTCCTAATAATGTTCAAAATAACATTCCACAAAACCTCAATCAGAACGCCAATCAATCATTGGACATATTTCAACATCCCTTACCAAAACATGGTAAGGAGGTGGGTAATCAAATTGAACATCATAATGTCCCTCCTCCTACCCGATATGTAGGAACTATTAGTGAGCATTTACCTGCTCATGATCTGGAAATATTCGACACTACTTTATCCGTGGTTACAACCAGGCCTCTATATAATATTTAGATACCTAATCTTAGTGATACAGAATACGAGACTAAGAGTGATATGGAAATCACATCAAATCAATCGAATAGTTCTAAAGATGAATAAGATACTATTCACCCTATCACAAGTTATATGGTTCCAGAAGAGCCATTTCCAAGAAGAGTCACTACTAGACCATCGTCTCATCGATTACTTTCCAATGAGCTAGCTATAAAAACTAGACCAAGACCCATTCATCATCCACAGAATAATATTGTGGGTACCATCGGAGCTGTTACTAGACAACAGGCTCAAAATTATCAACAAGATCAAATTTAGAATGGTGGATCAACTCCATTTGTTTTGAAGGTTCCTAATAAATGGAATCATGCACCTAATGTTCAACCTAAACCTCCTTATAATATTAATGAACAATTATCAAATATTACAGCTAGAATTTCCCTCTTGGACCTTTTAAGATCTCCTACACATAGAGATGAATTAATGCTCACACTAAGCTAGATGATGGTACCACAAGACATTCAACCTGAAGCCATGGCCAATACTATAATAACTCGTGAAGTTGATTATATTGACTTTCGAGATAGAGACATACCTCAACATAGTTTACATAAAGATAACCCCTTGTATATTACTGCTTTAATTGGATATCTAGCAGTCAAATGAGTTTTTATTGATAATGGTTCAGCTTTAAATATCTGCACTTTCGACTTCTACCAAAGATTTGGGTTTAGAAGTGAGGAAATGAAAAGAACGGATATGATCATAAAATCTTTCAATGACGAAACACAAGAAATGTGTGGCGTTATTACCATTCCATTGTAGGTTGTTTTGAGAACCTTGGATATGACTGTGTTTATTGTACATTGCCTTGCATCATACAATATACTCTTGGGTCATCCTTGGATCAATGCGATGCGAGCTGTTCCCTCAACCTTGCATCAATGTGTTAAGTTTGAATTTAAGAATCAGTTGATTACCATTCATGGTGATCCAAGACCCTTTGATATGTGTGCTTTGGCAGAACCTATTGGAGTTCAATTTTACCCTGCTTTGTCATCCACACATCCTAATTCTCATTATCCATCTAAACATGCAAAACTCACACCCACAAAGTCATCTAATTATTCTCCATCAGTTGCACCTTCACATATAACTCAACCATCTTCTAAAAAAACAGCATTAGAACCTAAGAAATATCCTAATATCATAACCAATGTCTCTTGTTCTACTCCTATAACTTCCATACCTATAATAGACCCATCTATCGACACCTCTACACCGTCTACATCCACCAAAGTCATATTTTTAGCATCAGAAGATGTAGGGAATGTTCCTTCTACCTATTATGCTCTCACTGACGAGCTCTTACCTGATCTATCTAAAATCCTTATATTAGAAGAAACGAATACTTCTATGCAAGATTCCCTTATATTAAATAATTTGCCTCCATCTCCTCGTACCTTGGGCCTCCCACAACCTATGGGAAGTATTTACCAAGTCGGGAGCTGTGCCTTTATTTATAAGGGATATGACTGGGGTAGAATACCCAGAAACATCAGAACTCATTATGATGGATATGCTCGATGTTATTTTACTAATGAATATTTTAAAGCCAAACCTATAATGCTAAAATTGGTATATAAAGGGAAAGGTTTGGGACCTTTCCAAAATGGTATGAAAGAACCTTTTGAGGTAGAAGCATGGTCCGCCCGATGTGGTGTAGGCCTATTTCCTAGTAAGGGTTAGCCATTTCCATTTGAGGATGATGACCAACTTATATGTTACCAATATTATTTAGATGCACGTAATGCCTTGCATTTAATAAATATGACATTCACATGTAATATGTTATCTATAGCTTATCCTAAGATGATCGCTGAATCCGACGATGAGTTGGAGGGAGATATATTTCATGATGTCCCCGTTGAGGAATTATTACATAATGGATTTTATTTTGATGGCTCTATACCTAGTATAACCCAACTTGAGGCCATGACTCCTCAAGACGAATTATCCAAGATAACCTTGGAAGAATTACAAGAATTGGGTGTTTCACCCACCCCACCTAATTTTGAGAGAGATCTACATATGGAAGTAGAAAATGTCATAAAAATTAACATTGGAACCGAGGATAACCCTCACATAATCAACATTGGATAAGAATTGAGTCAAGAAAAATAGGATAAATACATTGCATTTCTTAAAGAATATGAAGATGTCTTTGCTTGGACATACGAAGATATGCCAGGTTTAGACCCTTCTGTAGTTATGCATCACCTAGTAGTACACCCGGATGCTAAACCTATTAAACAAAAACTTAGGAAAATGCATCCTAAAGTGGCATTACTAGTCAAAGGTGAGTTAGAAAAACTCATGAATGTTATTTTTATACAAGCCATTGATTATGTTGAATGGATCTCGAATGTAGTTCCAGTAGCTAAGAAAGAAACTACTAAGGATTGGGTTTGTACAGAATTTAGAGATATTAATGTTGCATGCCCTAAAGATGATTTTCCCCTTCCCAATATGGATCAGATCATTGATTTTACTACTGGGAGTGGAATGATATCCTTAATGGATGGATTTTCTGGTTATAATCAGATTAGGATAGCTCCTGAATATCAGGCTAAAACAACCTTTATTACCCCTTGGGGGAATTTTTGTTGGTAAGTGATACCATTCAGGTTGAAGAATACAGGTGTAACCTATCAACGAGCCATGACTTATATATTTCATGATATGATCCATGATATACTACACGATTATGTAGACGACATTATAGCTCATTCTATTGAAGAATATGACCATTTAGATGACTTGAGAAAAATATTTGATTTGTTAAGGGAATATCTTATCCGATTGAATCCAGCCAAATGTATATTTGGAGTTAAGTCAGGTATATTATTGGGGGTTATAGTTTCTTTACGTGGCATCAAAATTGACCCTCTCAATATTATGACTATCACTGATATGCCCACACCTACAAATATATCTTAATTACGGAGCCTACAAGGTAAGCTTCAAGCTATCCGTTGCTTCATCGACAAGCTGGAGGATAAAACTAGACTCTTTATTAAGCTTATTAAGAAGGATGTCTCTTTCCATTGGGATGACGAATGTCAGGCAACATTTGAACTCCTCAAACAATATCTTCTTAACCCACCTATACTTTTGCCACCTAAACCTGATCGCCCATTTATCTTGTATATTTTTGCTTCAGATTTTGCTTTAGGAGATATGTTAGCTCAACTTGATGATGAGAAAAGAGAGTGTGCTAATTATTACATTAGCAAAACATTAATTTGTTATAAAACCCACTACAAAAAATTAGAGAAGTTATGTCTAGCAGTCATATTTTCTACACATAAACTACGCCATTATATGCTCAGTCAAAAAACATATGTTATTGCTAAATCTGATCCCTTGCGGTATCTCATGAGTCGACATTATTTATCTGGTCACAAAACAAAGTGGGTTCTTGTGCTAAGTGAGTTTTAACTCATGTTTACAAGACAAAAGTCTATTAAGGGTCAAATTATAGCATATCAATTAGCTGCTGCACCCTTAGAATCCACCCATCCCCTTGTCATTGAGTTTCTTGACGAATGCCTTAAACTAGAGGCAGATAATTCAGAGAAATGGTCCTTATACTTTGATGGAGCCCGATGCATGAGTGGGGTTGGTGCAGGTATTATTTTGATATCTCCATAGAAACATCTCATACCTCTATCCTTTAAATTAATGTTTGCCTATACTAATAACACTGCTGAATATGAGGCTCTCATCCTTGGATTACGAGCAGCCCTGACACTAAAAATTAAAAATCTATTAGTTTTTGATGATTCTCAACTTGTTATAAATTAAATTAATGATGTTTATCAGACCAGAGATGATAAATTATGCCCATATAAAGCATATGTATTACAATTAATATCTTTATTTTATTAAATTACCTTGGAAGCTATTCCTAGAACTAGCAATCATGCGGTTGATGCCATGGCCGCAGTTGCATCTCTTTTACCCTTGGAGTTAGATGATGAATATGCTACCATAATTATTCAACTCCAAGAACCCACTTCAATTAAATCATACCTGGAACCTTTGGACGTGTTCCTAATAAATGAAACTACTCCTAAAATTTGGTACACTGATATTCTCAATTTTCTTCAAAATGGGACCTTCCCTGAAGGTTTTAAAAGAAACCAGCTTCGGTTATTACGTAGACGAGCAAGTCACTTTGTCATAATTGGCAATACCTTATATAGAATATCTTTTGAAGGCATCCTCCTGAGATGTTTGAATCTAGAAGAGTCTAGATAATCTTTGAGTAAATCCCATGATGGATCTTGTGGGGGACACTTTAGTGGTAGCGCCATTGCTAAGAAGCTCCTTAGGATAGGATATTTTTGGCCTACCATGGATAATGATGCACATGATTATGTAAGCCATTGCGACAAGTTCCAGAAACATGCTGACCTTGTCCATGCGCCTACACAAGAACTGTAGGCTATCTCATCTCCTTGGCCCTTTTCCAAATGGGGCTTAGACATCATCGAAAAATCAATCCCATGTCATCTGATGGACACAAATTCTTCATAACCACCATCGAGTATTTTACAAAGTGGGTTGAAGCTATACCCTTAGCTTCTTGCACTGGAACTCAAGTTTCCAAATTTATTTTTAATCAAATTATTTGTAGGTTTGGAATCCCTGTAAATCTCATCTCGGATAATGGAACTTGTTTTAAAAACAAATATGTAAAGAAACTATGTCAAAAATATAAAATTCAACATCGTTGGTCCACTCCCTATTATCCTCAGGGTAATGGCCAAACAGAAGCATCTAATAAAAAATTAATTAAAATCCTCAAAAGACTGGTCAATAAATCTGGCCGTGATTGGCACATTCAATTATATCCTGCTTTGTGGGCTTATTGAACTAGAATTCGTACTCCCACGGGAACTTCACCTTTTGTTTTGGTTTATGGCGCTGAAGTTGTTTTTCCCTTTGAATTAGAAGTTCCTTCTTTGGCTCTGCTACTTCAATATATTGAAGTAGGAGATGAATATCATGCTGGTAGATTTAGTCAGCTGGAACTCTTAGATGAGAAGCACATTAATGCTTTGGAGCATCTTCATGCCTACCAGAACAAGCTCAAACGAGCATATTTCAAGAAATTTCATCATCGATCCTTTGAGATCGATGACCTCGTCTTAAAATAAAATAAAAAAAATACTAATGCAACTAAAGACCTTAAAGGCAAATTTGAGCCTAACTGTCTTGGGCCATATATTATCACTACTAAATTTGGATCGGGAGCATACAGATTAGCTACCTTAGATGGTAAATATCTTAAATAACCTATGAAAATTATGCATCTTAAGCACTATTATGCATAAATATGGTAATTTCGTCACTGTCTATATTATACATATTGTCTCATTTTAGTAATTCATATAAAAATTTCACAAACATTAATATTATGTATTATCTTAATTCATCAATTAAAATTAAAAAAAAAAATCAAAATCAAAATCATCAAAATTCTCAAAAACATCTTCTATTTTTGCACCTGTCAATTCTTGAAGTATTGCAGTTATATTTTCAGTTATTTTGGATAAATTAGCATTTATTTGGAATCCCTCACTTTCACACTCACATGAATAAATATCTTGATATTATTTTGGTATGATTATTAATCTCTCTTATATCAAAGTCCATAGTTGAATTAAATAAAGTTTTGAGCATAGAGAACTGATCTTGTTATTTACTTGAACCAAGTACACCTTTTCACATTAAAATGATTTCATTGCAAATTCAAAGCGATGCTACATAGTAGAAGTGGTCTCTTGAGCGAAAAGTCTCCCCTGCTATCCTATCATGCACATGGTCTAGAATATTTGAGAATTGACAAAAGGACAAGCTCACCCCTACCCAAAATAAAAATCCCTTGCTCTACAGCCAATCCGAGCAAGTATCCCTAGTCTAGGAAGAAAAAGAAAAAAAAAAGCAAAAAAAAATCATGAGAAAAAGAAGCATTATTTCAGTATCATTTTGTACCATCTTAGCAATATTTCAGCATTATATTAGTGTCAAGAAAATAAAAGAAAAAGCAAAAAGCAATAAATCCCTTCCCCTACCCTTTGAAAGAAAAGAAGGGTGAATGAGCTTGAATCCCTAGAATTCTCAATTATTTGAAAACTGTGAGGTAAGCCCCATAACAGGTGGTTTGTGCCCAACCTTCTTGGCCTTGGGTAACTCCTAGCGTGGTGATATGTCTGTCACATTAGCGACCTTATTTTGTACAAATCTATGTCTTCTCATGGATCAGCTAGCTCTTGATGACCCGACTTACATAGTAGTCTGGTATGGTTACATGCACATAAATCATGGTCAATGAACACTCATTTGGTTAATTCAAATTACTTGTATCAAATTATCTTGCTCAAAATTGGTAAATGAACAATACAATTGCACACACATTTGTGTTTGAGAGATTTTGTATCATTATGATAGATCAAGATCAGCAATGAACTCACATATGCACATAGGGTTCCTTATAAATATAAAATTTTTCTTTGAGATAATTTAAAATATGTATGCAAATCTTCTGGAATAATTTGATTTTCTTACTTGAGAATATTAGCTTAGCGTACAAACAATTAAATACATATTTTTTCAAAAATCCAAATTTTTTTTCAAAGCATGTTCAAAAATCTAGCAATAAAGCTTACATTTATATTTTTGACTTTCGTAATGATGGTATAGTTCCTAAACCTAAATTGGAATCTATGCCTAGTGCAAGTCCTCATTTTATATTTTTTATCTCAAAATCAAAAATCAACTATGCAATAAAACTATTACATCAATTTCTTCTTTGGATTTCACGATGATGGTATAAGTCTATACCTAAAATTCTATGCCTAGCACAAACCATCGTTATAATTTTATCTCCCATTTATTTAATCCATAAAAGCATATGGCTTAAATAATTATGTTACACAATTATGCTTTAAAAAGAATGAAAAATTTTCTATTTCATTTCATTATGTCAAACATTCAGTTTTGCGACGATGGTATAATTCCTAGGCAATTGTTCAAAATTCTATCACACTTAGGAATTTTATGCCTAGAAAAAATCATATTTTTAATATTTCATGCATAATATTTTCATGGAAATCTGAAAACAAATCATCACCATCATTATTTTTCATC
>JAQPPZ010008630.1:0-12872 GCA_028583015.1 Wollemia nobilis | reverse complement strand
GGGAACTAATGGAAGCAAATTTTCTAGTTGGCCAGATTTTACTAGCAATTAAATCCATTTCCTCTATTGACATATTTTTTTCCTAAAGGAAAATAAGATGTGGATAGTTTGTCTGAATCATTCTTCTAATTTTATTTTATTTTGAAAGACTCCCTTTGAGTCCTCTAATATTCCAAGTGATTATCTTATTTAGTACAAAGGCTTAAACAATTGGTAAGGGCATTAATATTACCTTCCTCTACAAGTTTTTCACCTTATTTTACCATATGATGTTGATTGGTCTCGTGACTTACCTTTTGGTTGGAGTCCATATTTAGTTTGTTTTTTCTAATTTATTTACTTACCCCAATTGAATCTAGGATGGATTCTAACCTTGAAGAATGCATGTACAAAGCCAAAGTGTTACTAGAAGGTTCAATAGAGTCTATCTTGGGACCTGTATTATTTGAAGTCTCAATATTTAAAATATTGTTTTTCTTGTGTATATTTCCTCTTTTTTTTTTTTTTTTTTTTTGTTGAAACACTTTAATTTGTTGGTTTGTCTCTGAGTCCTTCCCTACATCTTTAAATTGTGTTTCTAATATTTATCTCCATTATTTCCTCTTCCTCACTTGGGACATCATTTATGGAAATAATTCAAACATATTAGCTGATAACTTTGATTGATTCTTCAAAACTGGTTTTTATGAGTGTTCTTCTTCTTAGGCATTTGAAAACCTCCTAAGTTTGTATCCTATTTATTTTGATTTGGAATTTTATTTGGGCATACACTAGCCAAATGACTATATTTATAGTAAATTATGTAGCAAAAAGTAATGTTCTCATAGTCCACCACTTGCTCCCAAGTGTCCTCCTCAAATTGTAATGAGATATTTTCAGGTAGGAATTTTTAAAAATCCATTTAAACACAAATTAAAGTATAAGTAATATGTTCAATTTTTTGACAATGAGTAGTCATCATAATAATTACCAAAGAGTTTCCATTTGAAGAAAAAATAGCTAAATTCTAGAATTCAATTGGGAGGTCAAAGAGTCTAACCCACATAGGACCTATAAAAGGCATCTCTTCTTTGACTTTAAATTTAGTATGCCAAGGCTTCATGAAAAGCCTTGCCCTTCCAAAGAACCAAAGACCCCTTTGAATTGTTTTCTCTCTATATTCATTATTAGCAAATAAAATAAGAAAATAACCATTTGGATAAAAAGAGATTTGTAACTCACCTTTTGTTTTCTAGTTATTTGTAGCCCAAAATTTGAAAGCAGATAGGCCCGAATGAAAACCCAATAAATGATAAATTAGTCCTCTTTTTTTCAGATATTCTATGCTAGTATGAATGATGCCCATAATAGAGAAATATTAGTAATAGAAAATACTATAAATGCATACAACCAATGTAGTCCTAGGCATACCATGTTATAAATACTTTTACACTTGATAGATGACCACACACATACTAATTTGTGGGAGATGGCAATAAACAATGTATGCATGTATAAAAGATCATGATAATCAGTCATACAAATCCTTCGGTGATGGAAATTATTTATAGTTTGTAGATAGCATTAGTTAAAAGAATATTAGTTTAAATAGGCTTAAAATTACCAATGATATCCCATTCTATATCTTTTTTTTTTGGTTGAATCAAGGTAAATATATATGGGTCGACTAGCATCCTAGAATTTCATATGCAATAAAATAATTCAAAGATAGAGATCCTCCTTGAGCAACCCAATATGTTGTAGTGCCATGGTGTCTACTAATTAAGGTGTCAAGGTAGAGTCCTCACTTTATGAGATTAATTTTAAAGGGATAACAGAGACGACTCATGCTACCAAGAAGGCTTATGCTTTTTATGATCAAATCACATAAATATGGAAAGGCTACTGCAAATCTATGTTCTTGAGTGATACAACAAAGGTGGGTTGATCAACCGATAGTGGAAGACAAGGACATATTTGCAATATCTGGGTTTGTATTGTTGCATTTTTAGGTGAAGCACTTGATATATGTAGTTACTTGCGCCTCCTTGTTAGATGGATCTTTGTACCAATTTTATCTTTTGGAATGGTGAGATAAAACACCATATTGAAGATTTGAGACAAAAGGGATACATATGGTTGAGTGCATTACCTTCCAAGAGTTTGATTGAATAAAAAGTTTTGAATAAAATAATTATGAAAAATAGGTACCCAATTACTTGTTGAATCAACGTAGAGATGCCAACTATTTCATTAAGATCAACCTCAAGTTAGGTTGGTGGAAGACACAATTTACATCCAAGTCTTCTGAGTTGTTGGGCCTAACCAAATTTATTTTTAATGATGGAAGTTTTGATACTATCGACAAAATCATTTGTAGCTTGTCTACCTACTCAACATGTGTCTTTACTCTTCAAAAAAACATGAGAGGAACAAATGGAGCATATTGGGAAAGTTCTTGACACCCTATGTAAACACTAATTGGATACCAACTTGGAAAAATGTTTGTTTGGTATGCAAAAATCAAATGTTTAGGTTGTATTTACAGTAAGGAAGGATTTCATGTTAAAAAATTAGACAATTTGAGACTAGCCTACACAAATAACCTTCATAGATATTTTTATATTCTTAGGTCTAACTAGTTTTTATGATTAGTTTGTGATAGGCTTCTCCCACATTGAAACTTAAACTAAGTGAGAAAAGGAAGAGCCAAACCAAATTTCATGTGGACTGAGGTACCACAAATAGCATTCTAATACTTGACTCATTGAATTAGCTTGGCACTAATACTTACCTTTTTTGGGTCTACAACAACCATCATGGCACTTAAATTAAGTGAGAAAAAGAAGAGCCAAATCAAAGTTCATGTGAACTGAGGTACCACAAAGAGCATTCTAAGACTTGATTCATTGACTTAGCTTGACAAGAATACTTACCTTTTTGTATTTGCAACAACGATTTGAGATAGAAACTATCAACATATGCATTTGGTACATTCCTTGCTCAATTTAAGCATTTTTTTGCCTACCAAGTGAGATATTCAATGATATATTATGAAGGGGTCCTACATAGGACAAAGAACTCCATGCCATAACTCAAGCATTTTGTTAGTGAAAACATTATATTTTGAGTAATGATAAAATCATACATATTGATTATAGACCCTTGTAATTCCTATAGATTGAAAGTAAAGTCTAAAATAAATGTCATCAAAAGAGGTCAATATACTTGCAACAGTTCCACCTAAGCATCAAATATAAGAATGTAGTACAAATCTGGTTGCTGATGGGTTGAATTAAGATATTATTGGAGTGTTATTATTATTTTTTACTCTTGTATCCATTTGAGGTCCACTTGTCAGTGATTATACAAGAGAAACTCTATATTCACAAATGCATGCCAGATACTACTCATAATGAAACTAACAATTAATTATCATCTGCACAAAACTTGCACTTGAATATGATTATACCAATTGAGGGTATTCATGTATCCATATAGTTTCAATAGGAAGTTTGTAAGAGGATTTGGATAGCTTAAAACCCCTCTTATTGATCTGAAAAAAAGATCAAATTTATTAGATAAAGGTAATGAACGTTACCATTCACACCAAAGATGAGACTTTTGCAATTTTTATACTTTCAATGCTTTTGTGGACAATTAGTTTGAGAGGAAGATCAAGTACGTTTGGACCGATGGTGGTGAGTTTGTTAGTCATATTTTTTTAAAATTTCTTAGCACTCAATTGTATTTCTTTTAAAAGAATTATTCATTATACAATTGAGCAAAATGGGGTTGTTCAGTGAGGAAATAGGGTCATTCTTGAGATAGCTAGATGTATGTTGTATTTCAAAAATATAGAGTCTAAGATCTAAAAAAAAGCTATCACTTGTGTTGCACACATTATCCATAAGATATCGACACAAGAATTTCAAGGTAGACAATAGATAAATCATAATTGATTGACAAGAGATAAGCCTAATTTTTCCTAGTTTTGTATCCTTGGTTTAGTTGCATAGGATCATATTCTAAAAATACGTTGGATACACTTGATAAAAAGATTCATCATTGCATTCATGTAGGATATTGTACACTTCTAAGGCTTATTACCATTGTAATCTAGTCAATCAAGATATTATCATTTGGGGTGAGTGGTATTTGATGAGGTTCTTCGATCAATCTCTTCTTATGCTCTTAGTAGATGCTTATGTCTTGCCTTTGCTTTTTATCTTTCTCTAGAGGTGCCTATTGATTCTTATTCTCCCTCAGAGGTTCTTGTTGATTTTTCTCCAATTATTCCAGCTTCTTAATCTATCAGTCAATGTGCTCTAGTGAGTGCTAATGATATGACTATTTCCATTCCAAATTGTTCAATAGGAATGATCTGTGTTTTGATTATGAACCTTGCTTCTAATGAACTTGGTTTTCCTATGCATTACACAATAATTATGGATGATTAGATTGATCATAAACATATTTTGGATGCTTTAATTCCTTCTTATGATGTTTTATCTATGCAAAATATGCCTTGATATCTAAATACACCATCAAAATTATAATTTAGTCAATAAAACATAATACAATAGTTCTTAAAAATAAAACATTAAACTATAAATTGAATGATTACTTGATAAGACTTTTAAAGGTAAAAAAAAAGATGAAAAGAATAGAAACTGAATTAATATGACTTCTATTTTAAAAGGACTAACCAAAAAAAAAGATAGAATACTAATGCATTCCATAGTTTTTAAAAGAAAGTACACATTCCATAGTTTACAGCATCTAATCCCAGTGCATTATTGAATACTTACAGTCCTCCATGTTTACATTCCTTCGGTACTCCGTGGTCCACAACAGAAACAACACAACAGACACAACTTTTCCCTACCTTTGGAGCACGTAAAACCCAACAACTATATAATTATGTATTTTTGTTTTTTATTTTTGGCAAACGCAGGAGCCGTGATGAATAATATAGCGAATTGAGAAGTCCAAAAGTAAAAGGTACTTTAAAGATATAGTATTTTAAAGGTTACCTTCAGTAATGTACACATCGCCATAATAATTGCTCATTAAATATAAACATACCTATAAATAATTGTTGCTTAATATGTCATAGCTATTTACTGCACTTTAAAGATATGGTTTTGGATATGGGATAAGCTCTAATATTATTTATTGCATAGTTTTTTAAAATTTAATCATTTGGTTCTCGTGAACTGAAAGCTGGAACAGTAGTTCTTTTGAATGATTTTAAGATTTTATATTGAGCCACAAAATCCTTCTTTCGAATAGGGTTGAGAATTGATCATGGGAGGATATGAGTATAGACTTTGTCCTTGGATTACCTCAAACAAGAAGAATGATTCAATTTTTATTCTTGTTAATATATTTATGAATTTGGCATATTTCATATCTTGCAAAAAAAAATAGTGATGCTACTCACATTATTGATTTGTTATTGATAGATTTATGAATATGGCATATTTCATATCTTGCAAAAAAAAAAAGAGTGATGCTACTCACATTACTGATTTGTTCTTTTGTTTATGTATTTTTTAGTCGTTTCTGTGGGCGGGGGTTTTTTTTTTTTTTACGATTTTTTTCAAATAATTACAAATTTTAATTTTGTTTTTTTTATGGTTTTTATGTTGGGTTTGGTGTGCGTACAGGAGAAATTTCTAAAAAATATTTTTAATTATTATATTAGTACATGCACATTTTACATGGGATTTTTTTTTTTTGGGGGTTGTGTATATTTATTTAAAAATTTTTTATTATTGTTTATGATTTTAGTATTGATTATTAAAATTTTAATCAATGATTAATGAAAAAATGCTGTTTCAAGACAAAATTTTGGGTTGGGGTTGGGATTTTGGAAATTCCGGTTAAACACTATTAACTTTTATTTTTTTGGTTTTTAAAAAATTTACTCCACAGGGGTGACTCTTGCTAATTTTTCATGTAGGAGATTTCTATCTATCCTATGATAGGCCTATGAAAAATTATGAAGATATCACTTACAATTTTATTGATGGAAGAATGGATAATGCAACTACTAGAAAATGAAAGATATGAAATAGAAGTGGTGATATACTCTAGAGTGACCAAGAGGACAAGAAGCAAGCTCTACTATGAATATCAGTTGAGTGGAAGAACCAATCGGTTGAAGTGGTAACATGGATGAATATGTTCGTGATTGCTAAAAATGAAATATTCATGATCTTCATTGATGAAACCTATTTTCTCTTACCCAATGATTATGATGTTGGAGCATCTATTACCAATTAAAATTAAAAAATGGTTCCAAACTATTTTGATAACCACCAAAACTTGGAAGTGGAAATGAATCAATAAAAGTAGATAAATAAAAACTAAGGGAAAACAAGAAAGAGTAGACAAGGGTTTTTGGTGGATGGATGCAAGGTTGAAGAGAGAGAAAGAGGAGGTAGAGAATTCCAATTGCACCATTGAAATAACCATTATATTCTATTTTTTTGCTCCTAGTATTGAATAAAAATAAAATATTTGTTTTCATTCCTAATCAGTTTTGTGTTATGTAAGATGTTTTTTTGGTTAAGATTAGTTTATTCTAGATTTTTAATAGTCAGTCTGTGTAGGTTCACAAATCTATAAGAGAAGTAAAACTTGGTTGAGCTAGGCCTTTGAGCAAGGGTGCAAAATATTGATTAGTTTGATTGTTCTAGAGGAGAACCAATCATTTTCCCTTTAAAGGAAGGACATGGCTATTTAAGAAAATTTGGATATCTATACACTGACAAGGGAGGAAGGTATACAAAATATAAGAAATCATTAATGGATGTGTGATTATTGTCCACTTAAGGTATGATAAAATTTATAAGGAATAATGATTTGATATTTTTACTGTCACTCAAGAGGAAGTTCTATTCAAAGTAAGAATATTGTGCAAGAGTCTCTAAGAATTGTATGAGCTTAGAAAACCTATTTTACAAACCAATTATTGTACCATTGGATCCATCATACAATCAAGACCACTATACAATGAAACTCTCATACAACCAAGGAGATTTGTATGATTATTTCACCATACAATGAAGGTGACATACAATAGAACATTGTTGTACAATAGACTGTAATATGATAGGGGTACAATATAAAAAAATTATAGTCATTTTTACTACCATACAAGGAAATTTGTCTTGTAGGATTCTCATCATAAGACGATGTTGTTCAAAAGAAATTGATGTTTGATGTGTCTATATAAATCACCCTCAATTGAAATAAATTTTCATTCCTTTTTAAATGATAAGCTAGATCTTTGTAAGAAGGGGGCTAGGTTCTACTTAGTTGCTAGTGGAAGTAGCATATGATTTTGAGTAAGTGAGGAGAATTTTTCTTTCATTGTTTTGACAAACACCATATTTGTTAGTCTTTTAAGATTTTTTTTAGAAGAATTATCTAAATTCTAGAGATTTCTATATTACCTCATATTGATGAATATCCTTTTAGTTAACTCCATTATCATAAATGATCCTTTGTATGTTTACTCAAATCTTGTAACCAAGAAGCAAGTAACTCTTTTCCATAGTTTACATTCCCCATGATGGGCATCATGCCATAAAAATTTTGCAAGATATTTGGCAAAAATAGGGTCTTCGCAAAATCAGTGTCTTGTAGTAGATAGGGAACAGATTCACACAAAGGATTCTAAAATCCAAAATAGAGACCAAATATGCAATAAAACATGAACTAAGATGAGCAAATGAACTAATTAATGCAAAGAAAAAACCTAGTGATCTTGTGGAATAAGCAGGAGCAAAGGTGGAAGACTTATCCTCTTTCAAGAAGACAAGTTATTGTGAAGGCTTTCTCCACTTGTAGATCACAAGAAACATACCAATATTAGAACACCAAAGCACCAAGAGCACTAGAATATTGCACAAGAAGCCAAAATAATTCTTATTTTGCATGAAATTTCTCAAATTGATACCTTTATTGTCATTAGTAACTAGGGGAATTCATTTTTTGGGAAGGGAGAAAAAGGGGATCCAACCCCTCTATTTATAGAGGGCTTAGAGGGCTAAAAGGTAGGAGAATTAAAGTTAACCTGGATTAAGCTTATGACTAAAAATGTTGGCTTACAATTTAGGTTTTTTCAAGAAAATCCTTAAATTTGTTGAATCCGCACCCCATAATTTACCGGACATAGATTCGGTCAAGGTTAAGAAAAGCAAGGAAAAACACAAGAAAAAGGGGTCAAAATTGCTCCTAGAAAGTTTGAGAGCCTTCCAAAGGAACCTAAGGAAAAATGACTCATTTGGTTGGGTCAATTTTTTGTGTCTACACCCACATCAAGTGCAATGCATAAAGTTTGTAATTCAAATTTAATTGGTAAAATGGGGGTTTTACCATAAACTAGTTCATGTGGTGTGAGTCTGATGGTGGATTTAGATGTAATATTATAAGCCCATATAAATTTAGATAACCTATCACCCTAATATTTTCTATGTGAAGCTATTGTTTTTGTTATAATTTTCTCTAATTCCCTATTAGTAACTTCTACTTGGCCATTGGCTTACAAGTGATATGGTGAGGACTTTTTATGTTTCACTTGGTAGTATTCCATGAATGAATGGATAATATTTGATATGAACTTGGGTCCCTGATCTGACATAATATTGCAAGAAGCACCAAAGCATTGAAAGATATGCTCATATAAAAAATTAGCTACTTTTCCTCTTGAGCATATTGGAGAGCCACTAGCTTAACCCATTTAGTCACGTAGTTTGTGCACACTAGGATGTGATGTTTTTCCTGTGATGGAGGATTAATATATCCTTTAAAATCAATACTCAAATTTTCAAATAATTTTAGAACAATTTTGGGTTGAAAAGGTATCACATTATATGTTGTAGGTTTTTCCATTCTTTGACATTGATCGTAATGGAAGGCATATTTATTCACATCCTTGTGAAGTAAAGGCCAATAGTACCCTACTCTTAGAATATTTTGTGTAGTTTTTTTGGAGTAATTTCCTCTAGAAGGTTTGTTGCAACATGCCCAAAGGATATCATAAACTTCATCCTCCCTTATACACCTTCCCAAAATATTGTTAGGTCTACATTTAAATAGTAACCCTTTTATCCATTGGAAGGATGAACTTTGTTGAACTAGTTGGCATATTTCATTTGGAGTAAGTTAGCAATGTCTATGAACCATAGAGAGTGCACTGATATTGCAAATAAATTTTTATTAGGGAAATAATCATCCATTAGTTCTTATTCATCGATAGTATTTAGTCTTGATAGGAAATTGGCAACTACATTTTTCCTACTAGGTCTATCTATTATAGTGATAAAAATTCCTAAAATAATAAGAGCCATCTAACCACTTGTCCACTTACAATTTATTTATTCATAAAATATTTGATTACAGAGTGGTCTTTATGAAAATATATAGGATAACATGTGACATAGTGATGGAATTTATTAATGGCATATAATGCTGCTAGAAATTCCCTTTTAGTTGTGGTGTAGTCTTTTTGATACTTGTTAAGATTTTACTAATATAATAAATGACATAGCATCTTTTTGACCAAGAAAAACATCAATTGTGGTGTTGGAAGCATATGTGTGTATGTGAAATTGAATGTCCTCTTAGTACAAGCGTAGTGATCAAATTTTCTTGATAGCTTTGAATATTGCTTGGTATTTTGGGATCCGTTTAAACTTAGCTTCTATGGTAAGAAGAGTGAATAATGGAGCCATGAGTTTGCTAAATTTTTTGATGAAACATCTATAATAACCGATATATCCCAAGAAAATTTTGATGCTCGTTTGAGTCTTGGGTGAGGGAAACTATTTTATGGCTTCTATATTTTTAGGATCTGCTTTTGTTCTTATCGTTGAGATATGATGTCCCAACATTATACCTTCATCCATCATCACTATGCACTTTTTATTGCGTAGAGAGAGATTATGGGCTTCACATTGGGTAATGACTTGATATAGATTATGGAGGGCTTCATCAAAGGTTTCTTCATAAATTATGAAGTCATCCATGTACACCTCAATGCATTCATTGTCAAGAACTATAAAAATAGAGATAATTGCCTATTGGAAAGTCATAGGAGTGTTTCATAGCCCAAAAGGTAAAACATTTACTAGAATAGAACTAATTAAATTATTGAGCACTACGCTATTTTTTCCCAAGGTAAAGCTTTACAAAAGTAAGTAATCAAATATAAAAAATGTGGTACACACATATAGTTTACAACACAATGTGATATGACAAAATTAAGAAAACATAGTGAATATTTTAAAACATCATATACAACTTATATCATTGTATAAAGTAGGAAAATAATAGATATCTATAAACACAAATGCAAATAACAATGTGGCATACCTACCAAAAGTAACACAACAATCCTTTTCCTCCATGCTAGAGTGGGTCTAGGCTCCTTAATGGCAAAAAATGATTATAACTCAGCAGGTGGGTAAACATCTTGAAGTCTCTATTATTTTAACCAATGTCCATGCAAAATGTTCTTACACACAAGTAAAATGCAAAGAAAATATTAATACATCAAATATTTGAAAAAAAAAATATTTATCATTAACCTATACATTATCATGAATGTCCTTATTTATATATGGGTATTTACAACAATTTCCTAATTATCAAAGAACTACATAGTTTCCCAAGCTGTTAGTTGAGAAGGATAATAGTGCATTGTTCTAATGACAACCCAAATACTATCCTATTTAGCTTCAAATATTAGTCCTATCTAGTTATGTATCCAAGAATGGAAGATTTTCTATATTAGATGGTCCATCTCTATTACATCCATTTGAGATAAAATAACCTCACAATCCTTGTGAGAACCACACTCCCCAAATTTGGTGGTGCTAGTTGAGAAATCACCACATTAATGTTATAGGTGCGGTTATGTTGAGGGGTATTGTCTGCATCACTTGGTGATTACATCATTGTGAGACTTCAGTCAATAGTCACCCACACACATCTAGCCAATTTCACCTATTATTGTCTTGTGGCGATAACTCACTATTGGAGAGGAAATTGAGTGTAGTTCTTGTAGAGTGCATGTTTGGCCATAATGAGTCACTTTGGGAATGTCTACCTCATCCTTGCCTGATGCATCGATTACTTATGGCATATCAAGTGTATTGCCTTCATTGTTGTGATCAGGTGCTTTGGGTATTGCTTGCTCATTATCCTCATTTTCCACATCTTCATTATATTTATCATCTTCCTTAGATTCCTCATATTCCTTATCTTCCTCATCTTCCTCACGTGCAATTTCTTCATTTTCCTGTGCTTCCATAAAATTTTCAATGCACTTACTAATAGTATTTTCTATAATATTTTTGAAATTTTGCACACTAAAAATATTTTCTATAATATTTTTGAAATGTTGCATACTAAAAATATTTTCTAAATGTTGCCAGTGTGGTTTCCCCAATTCCCAAAATTCTGCCTTCAATTTTTGAACTTCTTCCTAAAATTTTTTGGTCCCACATGGCTGGATCCATAATGCTCTGATACCAGATGGTAGGAACCAAGGGTTCCTAGCACAATAATTTAATAAAGGAGAAATAAATAAATAGAATCACTTTTAGATACAAATTGCCTTTTGCATTGGTTTGGGAAATCCCTCCAATGGGTTTAAACAAATATATATTCTTCTTCTTGGATGATTTGTGTGAATGGCCAACCTAATATATATATCTACCCTAAAGCTACGTTGGTGAAGAGACGTGATGGTTCACGTTATGAAGAGACGTGATGGTTCACTTTATGAGTTAATAATATAATAATTAAATGATTAATAATACTAACTAATACTAACTAATAATGTTAGGATGGATGATCCTAACATACATCTATCTAAATTAACACTATATTCTCCTTATTTACCATGCTTTTGAATCATTTAGGTAGAATGTGATGTTACCATAGGAGAAGATAACACAAAAAAAAGGTTCAAAACTATAATTAAATTAATCAATTTAGTGCCTCATCACTTAATAACAAAGATATGATTAGTATGCCATGATAATATGTTTAGAAGACAACCAAACAAAGATAATGATGAGCTAAGGGATATAAGGACCTAACCAATAAGCTACAAGTAATCTTGTAACTCTTAAGATATTTGGTATATGACCCTCATAATTATGATAGGATAAGAAATCATTGTTGCTTGGGAAAATACCATCAATGAAGATCATGAGCCTCAACTAGTTGTCTTTTAAATCTAGTAGATCTTTTCTATCAAGATGGTGTATGTGGGTAATGATTCTGATGGAGGTTTACTATCAAAAATTCACATGTAGAGGATATTATCTTTATAGAGCTTTGTTATCAATAAGTGTCTATCTAAGATATGAATTTGGTAGAGCTTCAATATCATAAAAAAAAAATATATCTTGTTTGGCTCCCATGAGGTTTGAATTTATAGGAAGCCATGATTCTCTCCAGGGATCCTTGAGGGAATCTTCCAATATTGGTCAGATAGGGATATGACATCATTTACATGGCTTAGTGATTTGCAAGACCAAAGTGCTTTAGGGTGATAGACACATTTGGCATAACTTTCTATAGGTTTCACAAGCAGTGGGTGGGTACTTGCCACACTTTTACTTTTTTTTTTGTTTACAATCAATAACATTGGGATCATGAGTTTTTTCAATGCTAAAGATCCTAGCGCTAGTGCCAAATAATTGTTTCCAAGCTAATTGGGAAAGAAATGATAATATTTGAAAACTTTACAAAACCACTACCAGGTGAGCAAAAGCATTGCTAGTGCTACAAATTCAATCCCAATAATTTCATTTTTAGAGTAATAAATTATTTTAGATTGAGCTATGAGATGATTGGATTTGTAG
>JAQPPZ010008629.1:0-12832 GCA_028583015.1 Wollemia nobilis | reverse complement strand
TAACTGTCGTTCTACTTTTAGTTGACTGTTAGTGCGCGTGTTGTTGCGACCTATCGCAAAATCATGACACTTCTATCTCTTTGTACTCTTTTTGGCTTCAACCAGCAAAAAAACAACATGTCACGATATCGCGACACTTTTGCCTCCTTGCTACTCTTCTTGGCTTCAACCAACGAAAATAGAACATGTCGCAAAATCGTGACACTTTCACCTCCTTGACCTCTTCTCTGTCTCTTGCCTGCGAAAACAGAACATGTCACGAAATCGTGACACTTTCGCTACCTTGACCTCTTCTCTATCTCTTGCCCGCGAAAACAAAACATGTCACGAAATCGTGACACTTTTGTTGCCTTGACCTCTTCTCTGTCTCTTGCCCGCAAAAACGGAACATGTCGCGAAATCGTGACACTTTCGCTTCCTTGCACTTTTCTCTACTTGAACTAGCGAAACCATGACATGTAGTGAAATCGCGACATCTTTCTCTTTCGTACACTCTTCTCTGCAAGTACCAGCGAAAACATGACATGTCGTGAAATCGTGACATCTTTCACTTCCGTACACTCTCTCTCCTATTCGAGTTGCAAAAACTTGACATGTCACGAAATCACGACACTTTTTCTCCTTGGCGCTTTTCTTCCCTTCGGGCCACGAAAACCCGACATGTCACAAAATCGTGACACTTTCTCTCCTTAGCGCTTCCTCTTGCACATTGTCGTGAAATCGTGACACTTTTCTTTGCGATCTTCTTCTCTCAGAACATGTTGCGAAATCACGACAGTTTGCTTTGATTGTGCCTTCTCTCCAAACATGTCACGAAATTGTGACAATTTTCTTTGCCTACACTTCTTCTTCGAACATGTCATGAAATCGTGACAGTTTTCTTACTTGCCTTCTTTGCTTCCAACATGTCACGAAATCGTGACAGTTTTCCTTGCGCTTTCTAAACATATCACGAAATCATGACAACTTTCCTTGCACTTCTCTTTCGTCTAACATGTCACGAAATCGTGATAGTTTTCCTTATGCTTTCTCTTTTGTCCAACATGTCACGAAATCATGACATCTTTTTCTCTCTCCTCTTTCTCTTCGCTTTGGACTTCAAAAATGAAACATGTCGCGAAATCACGATAGTTTTGCCAGCATTTTCTCTCTCCTCTGATATGTCGCAAAATTGTGACAGTTTTGCTAGTATTTTCTCTCTCCTTCAATGTCGCGAAATCGCGATAGAAAACATGTCGCGATATCACGACAATTTTTTTACTTGTATTTTTCTTTGATCCTTTGAATCTGGGCCACTTTTGTCTTCTTGGAAATTCACTATACATGCTCTGACTGACCTCTGAACTCCTGTCCACTGCATCAACTGATCTATCTGTCTATGTTGACAACAATCGCAATACTGTTTCTGCACCTTGCTCAACACTTTGCTGATTGTGAGACGACAAACCACTTATTTATGCACTGTCCTTTTTCCCATTCTGTCCTCAGCACTATCCTGTCTTCCTTTCAAATCCTTTGGTGCACTCCCCGCTCCCTCAAAGATGCCTTCCACCAATGGCCCAATCCTTTCAAGAATCCTAAACTCTGCTTCCTTATTGAGGCCTCTTTCCACCACTCCATTTGGCAGATTTGGCCAGAGAGGAATGCCAGAGTCTTTGGCAAGGTCCCTAGAGTACCTCCCTATGTCGCTCAGAGAGCCTTATCCTTCGCCATTGAGAATTCTAAAGTTTGGGCCTCTTCCATTTTCATGATGATGTTTCTAAGTCTCAGCATGGGGATGTTATTTGGACCAAGCCCCCTATGGGCTGGATTAAATTAAACTTTGATGGTGCAGCCAAAGGCAATCCTGGCCCCGCTAGTTCTGGTGGTGTGGTTAGAGACCATAACGGGAATCTCATGTTGGCTTATTGTGAAGATTTGGGCGCCCAGACTAATCACTATGCTGAAGCCATAAGTGTTTTGAAAGGTATCCAAATCCGCTCCGAGGATCCTCGGCCTTTGATAGACGAAGGTGATTCGCTCAATATAGTCAACTATCTGCTAGGCTCTAAAGACCCGTCTTGGAGGGTCTACAACATCATTCTTGAGGCTAGGATGCTCCTCTCTCAACGTGACAAGTGGAAGGCATGTCATATTTTCATGGAAGGAAATCGCATGGCAGACCACATGGCCAACAAAGGGCTTGCGACCACGTGTCCTATTGTGTGGAGCTCACGCTTCCCATCTGAGGTGGCAAGTTTGGCCAATACGAATATCCTCTCATGATGTTCTCCCCGTTTCAGAAGGTAATTCGTTTGGTTTGGCTGTTTTTGCTTTCGATGGTCAAATTTCTCTGGCTAGTATTTTTGTTTTCCTTGGTAAAATGTGGTTTGTTTCCAGGATATTCAGGCATAAGGGCCCTACTTGTAGCCTTCGGGCAATTAGCAGTTTTTGTTTTCTATCATCATTTTTATTCCTCCAACCACAAGGCATGATGCACATTTCAGCCAGGCTGATTTTGTACATAAGGTTTTGGGATCCTCTATAAAAACCCATTGTTAATCTATTAAAATAATTACCAAAAAAAAGAAAATAAGAATAGAAACACATCAAAATCTTCCAGAAGATAAAAGAAGAGAAGAATCAAAAGCTTCCAAAAAAGACAAGAAGATAAGCATCAAAAACTTCCAAAAGAAGAAGAAAAGAGAAGCAGGTTAAGCTTTTAAAGAGAAGAGAAGAAGAGAAGCATCATGAACTTTCAAAGATAAAAAGAAACTATTTAAAAGGTATAAGTTTCATTAGTCTTGAGTTTTTGGTCAATCAGAGAAACAGAAATAGACCATAAGGACTAGGTTGACTGAAGAGGAATAGTCTACGTAGATCAATTGACAGCCATAAGCCAAGCATTTCAATATAGGCCATGGGATCACTTAAGAACTTTCTAAGCACCATATTTTTTCTAAGATTTTGAAAAGCTTCAAAGGTGTCACTCTCTAGTAGCAACTAGATCACCATCTTATAGCCAAAGATAACAACAACCTGAGCACTACTCTCATAGTCGAAGATAGCAGCAACCAGAGTGCCATCTCATAGCCATATCATAGCCACCTAAGCACCATCTCAACATTGAAGATAGTAACAAAAATTTGAGCACCATCTCAACATTGAAGATAGTAGCAAAAATTTGAGCACATCTCAAAGCCAAAGAGCCCACTTTCCAAAAATTTGAGCACCATATTATATTTGAAGAGAAATTTGAGCACCATATCAAAGCTAAAGAGCTCACTTTCTGGTAAAAATCCAAGCACCATATCAAAGTCGAAGAGCTCACTTTTTGGTGGAAATTCGAGTGCCATATCTAAGCCAAAGAGCTCACCTTCTAGCAAAAATTCAAGTACCATCACAAAGACAAACAACATAATGGGGTAACATTTTATTTGAAGCAATGTTAATTAAGGGTATTGAATACTATTGCAACATTTAACATTCCAAAACTAACGTACTATGGTTAACATCAAAAGGAGAAAAAAGGTAAGGTGAATTACCTATATATTTTAATAATTATTTTTGGCACTTTGAAAGTTCCTAAGTGAAGATAAATAAAAAACTTAGGAATATTATTTTATAAGTTAAATATTACTTGAAGGTTTGTAGCGTGGGCGAGTGTGTGAGAGGATAGGTGTGTGGTGACTATGTATTAAATTCCCTATTGATAATCATAACTCTCACTTTACAAAGATCATGGTTAGGAAGAGAATACCCAATTCTATTCGTTGATTGTGAAAGTTTCTCACAATATCCAAATAAATAAATAAATTAAAAACAATTAAACTAAAATAAATTTAATTAAAAATTAATTATATTTTTATATTTACAATTCATAAATCCATCAACATACAGAATTAAGAAAAACTAACCCTTCCATTAATTTACCATCTTACTTTCTAACAACTAATTCTTCGTAATTTCCACCGCTCAACCCCGCTTCCCCACTTTGCAAGCAATGGAAGCAAAGGTGGATCGCAATGAAGGCAAAATGACGTGCATCGAAATTCAGCACTAGAATTCCACGCGCTTTCCATTACCGACAAAACCGACACTGCCCATTTCTCCACGAGCTTTCCGTCTCCGACAGTGCTTTTCGTACCTCCACAGACACTGCCCATTTCTTCACGCGTTATCGGTCACAGACACCGCTTTCCTTACACCCAGCATCATCGCCTTTAAGACGAGCTCTCAAGTCTGTAATAACATGAATTCCGCGCGCTTTCCATCACCGTCGCTGCCCATTTCTCCACGCGCTTTCCATCACCTTACACCTTACACTCCTAAAGTGCACTAAGCACTTTATAGTCTCTGCCTTCATTAGAGACTTTTGGCTACCTCGTCACCTTCTCCCACGTATCGCTTTGAAGGCGCTTCTCCCATAAAATATTGCACGAGCCTTTGCACAAAGTTTTGTGACAAATATGGTACTTCTCCTCACGAAATATTGCACGAGCCTTTTGCACTATGTTTTCGGTGATTATTCGAATGCCAAACCTTAGTGTTTGGCTAAGGTATAAATACCTTTGCCCTTCCTTCCCATGCACGTCGACAAAGGTAAATTGCTGGAGGTCGGTGCTTTAACTTATAAATAATTAATTTATAAATTATTTAAATTCCTTGGAATTTAAATATTATAAATTAATATTTAAATCTTAGGTTTTATTAAGGTTTAAAGCCTCCTTAGGTTTTAATTTAAAAACATTTATTTTACCCACCATGATTTAATAAAAACTTTTTATTTTGGCCGCCATGGTTTTAATAAAAACCTTTTATTGTGCCTCACACAATATTAAAAAGAACATTATGAATCCCTTTTCATCAACCTCTCGCATTGATTATTTTGACATTTTGACATCAATGATGGTCCACTTCTTGGCATCACTGACAACTCCATGGAATCAAAATGTCCAACAAAGGATTGAGAGTAGAAGCGTTGGAGGTAAAGAATTGAAGATTGAAGAGTAGAAGTGTTGGATGTAAGGAATTGAAGTTGTTGTGAAGTGTAAGGAAGAAGCAGTGTGTTACCAAGCATATGAGTGTTACAAAAGGGAGGCAAACACGTTACATGGAGGATAAGCGCTAACCATTTGAGGTAGACCTAATAATCACTTAGGAGGAAAAAATATATTTTCCAATTATCATAGTGCATAAGATAGTTCCAACCAATTCTAGGGAAGTGAAACGTCTCCTTATATCCATAAGTGCATGAGAGAAAAGTCACACAAGAGCGTTCATGAGAGAATAAAGTGGTGCAAGTTAGTGGAGCGCTACACATTGGTGGTAAGAGAAGCCAACAAGCACATAGAAGATAGTCAAGGTCTTGAAGAATGAAATCAAAGAGTGTCATACATAAGGATAAACATTAAATACAGTGGAGAGATAAATAATACTTGCATTGGAGTTTGAAAAAAGGACAACACCTGAAATAGAGTGCAAGTTGTAGAGTTGAAAAAGTCTCACAAGAAGCAAACCGAGAGTATAGCATGCCATATTCAAGGAGGTATAAAATTATTTTAAATTAACTTATTTTTTTACCAAGGTTAAGAAGGTATAAGGAATATCAATTAATCTATTATTCTTGAGATTAATTAAATGAATAGAGGTAAAAGGTAATGAATTGATACCTTAGAATATTTACTATATGATATAGAAGACTTTTGAAGCAAGGAGAATTTAATTTAAAAGCTTTTAAAACTACTTTATTCAAGCATAGAAATATTTGTAAAAATAATTGACTTGGAGGAATAAGGATTTCTACATCGAAATAATAATATTGAATTTGCAAATATCTTTGTTTTCTAAATTTCTAAATTTCTAAATTTGGAGTTATAAGGCATTCATCACTAACATAGACTATTAAAATTTAGAAAACATACTATTGAACATTGAGAGATATAAGAAATACAATATAGATTTATTGGAAAATTGAAAAACTTATATTGGTATTGGACTCTTGTTCAAATTAATGAGACATAAGGAATCCAACGTAAAGTTCTTGAAACTATAGAGCTTTATCAAAATTGAAATGCATAAAAATAATGTTTAGCTTTCCACTCATACTTAGGGAGATAGAAGGGATTCAACTCAAAGGAAAAACTTATAAAGGTAAGCTCTTTATCAAAGCCATATTATATTAAAACACTAGGGAGATATAAGGTAGTCTACAAGTATTATCATGGCAACAAATAATTTTTTTCTTTTAGAATCCCAAATTCTTGAAGGACCTAAATAAAATTCATAGAAAAATGAAGTGAGATCAATATTTATAGTTAAAAATATCTGGGATATTGTTAAAGGAGCAAAAACTAAACCTACTGGAGATGCTAGAGAGATTCAAAAGTATGAAAAATATGAAGCAAATATACTTATGATAATAACATTTGCAATTACAGATGATATACAACCATACATTAGTTCAATAACAACTTCTACAGGAGCTTGGAATATTTTAGCCAATATATTTGAAGGAAATAATAAAGGCACTATTTTGAATATTCAAACCAAATTGCATTCTCTAAAATTTAATAGTGGTGAAGGTATATAATTATTTCTAAGAAAAGTGGCAGATATAAAAGGAAAATTGTTAACCTTAGGAGAAAGTGTTAAAGACAAGTTTCTTTTTCAAGTAATTCTAAGAGAACTTATAGAAAGCTACAAGCATCTAGTCACATCTTTACAAATTCTAAGTAAATATACATCATTTGATGAGTTATTCAATATACTACAAGAATATGAGGTAGACAATTCAATGAAAGATGAAATGACTAACAATGCCTTAGTCTCAAAATATAATCCACAAGGAAATATTCCTTCATTCTCAAGGGGTAGATCAAAATGGAATAATAAATATTTCCAAGTATGCAAAAATAGAGGACATAGTACAAATTATTGTAGATTCAATCCAAGAAATCAGTATCAAACACAAATTTTGGAATCCAATCAAATAAGCCATTTCAACCAAGACAATATCATAATTAATATAATTCACATCAACTACAACTTTAGTGTCCATATACTTCTCATAATCAATACAATCAACCTCAACTACAATATAGAGAAGGGAAAGAAAAAGGATACTTATCTCAAGATATTCAAGAAATTTAAGAATTGGAAGAACCTACAGAAGAACATGAAGTTAAAGCTATTTCAAAAAAAATAGTATTTCGTGAAGATACTAATTATTTAATTGATCAGGATATAGACAAGGTATAGAATGAAGAAACAAAAAAGAAGATCTCAAGTTCCAGAACAAGTATGAAGACCATATTGAAGAGCAAAGTATTCAATAGCCAAAAAATGTAATACAGGGGGGTGTTGGAATATATTACATTAAGCATGTACCACCTTGGGTACATATTTAGATTATGAGTGTCTTAAATTAGAGTGTGAGTATTGACTTTATGCAATGTAATAAATGCACAAATGCATAGTATTCAATGTAAATATGCATGAGTCCATGTGCACGAGTCCATATAATAGGAAAGTGAAGAGTCATACGAAGATAGAAGTCCAAGAGTCACATCTCATTATATATTGGCTTTTGTGTGAGCATATGAACACAATATAGAGTAGAAGTAGAGAACAAGAGAGATACAATGCAAAGAAAGAATGCATGTGGTATTTGATATCTTCATTATATCAAAAATACCATTTTTGTTAACTATTGTTAATGGTAGTTTTCTAAGTTATTGCAAAAGTCTTTCATGAGTTTTATATGCTTTAAATATTTTTGTTATCTTATATTTGATATAGAATTCTTATTTTAGATCTTGTGGTTGTTTTTTGTTAAGTATTTAGCATCAAAAGCTAACACTGAAATAAACTCTAACTCCTCCAATCCATATTAATTTCTTGTCAAGCCTTCCTTCAATTGGTTGTTCAAGGGCACTTCAAAACCTGCCCAATTCAATTTGCAACTCTATGTCACCTTCAATTTTTTATCCTATGACTCTTCAACTTCTATTGCAAAAAGCAACAATCTCCTTCTCTGCAAATAAAACTTCAAAAATTCAATGGCTATCTCCAAAAGTATCAATTTGGTGCCATTTTCTTTCCTCTTTCTCCTTCTTAGCTTTCACTGAATCATATCTTCAAATTTTATCTCTTTGTTGGCTTCTTATTCAAGAATCTGAATGTCTTGAAGTCTTCAAGAAATACTTCCTTCAAATCTTCTCCAATGGTCACTTCTTCAACTTCTCAATAGAGCTTATCTATTCTTTTTTTTCTCCTACCAAATTTTATTGAAACCTCTTCTCTTGGGTTTTTATCTCTTCTTTCTCAAATCTCCTATCTCATTTCTCAAATATATAATGGGGACCTCTTCTCTCGGGTCTCCACTTCTCAATCTAATTTCTCAAGCCTCCAATATCCTTTCTCAAATTTGTAGTGGGGACATCTTCTATTGGGTCTCCTCCTTCTCAATATTCATTCTCAAATCTACAATCGAGACATCTTATCTCAAGTCTCCTCCTTCTCAATATTCTTTCTTAAACCTCCAATATCCTTTCTCAAATCTATAGTGGGGACCTTTTCTCTTGGTCTCCTCATTTTCAGTCTTCCTTCTCAAATATTTAATGGGGAACTCTTATCTCGGGTCTCATCCTTCTTAAAATTCTTTCTACAGTATTCAATCTTGAATCTTCTATGGGGACCCCTTTCGTGGGTCTCCTCAATCTTCAATATCCAATGGACCTCTTTCTTAGACCTCCTTTATCTTCAATGTCTAATATTTTGTTGCAACTCAAAAATTAGCCCTTGCACGAGGAAAGCACATAGAATTTTAGGAAAACGAAGATGAAATTATTCTCTATCTATTTTAGGAAGCCACTCAACTTATAAGAACTAATTTTGTACAACAAAACTTAGAAAAAACATTCAAATACATGCAAATATCTAGATATCTAAAAATCAATAAACTTCACTAGTTATCCTTCAATCTAGTTGAATGAGATCTATGTTGAGTCTTAGTCTTCATGAGTTTTCCTGCAATCCTGTGGAAAGACTCTAGCCAAAAAGCAACTTTAAATTTTTTGAAAATGAGATCTCTCTATCTCCTCTTAATCTTTATTATGGCTCTCCCTAACTTTTCTCAATATCCTTTGTGGCTCTAATACCACTGTTAGCTTTTTATGCTAAATACTTAATGAAAAATAACCACAAGATCTAAAATATGAAATCTATATCACATATAAGATAATGGAAATATTCTAAACATATAAAACTCAAGAATAACTTCTGCAATAACGTAGAAAAATGCCATTAACAAAATCTCACAAAAATAGTATATTTGATATAGCATGGAGATCTCAAAATACTCCATACTTCATACACTCTTGCTCTACATTGTGTCTTTCATATACATACACATAGACACCTATATATAATAGAATGTGACTTTTCATATGGAGGACTCTTGTCCTTCACTCTTTTTGTGACTCTTCACTTTCCTACTCTATGGACACATGTGCACATGGACTATTATGCACTTTTACATTGTTGAATACTTTGCACACTCTAACAATACCTGTGCATTTATTACATTGCATAAAGTAAATTACTCACACTCTAATATAAGACACGCTCCTAATCCAAATATGCACCCAAGGTGGTACATTAGAATGTATCAAATAATGTAATATATTCCAACATTTCTCATAATATTTGGGGTTTATGTAGGGATTCTAAAAATATTGCCTTACATAGGTTAATGTAGTTACAACAACAAGGTATTTTGTTGCTTCAAGAGACTATGGGTGTGGATATGAAAGTTGAATGTATTCTTCAAAATTTTTAAAAAGAGTGGGATTTTCTCTCTTTGGATTCTAAGGGTAGATTTGGAGGTATGGTTTTGGCTTGGAAGAAGAGGGCTTTCAAGCTTATCAATTTTAATTTTTTTACCTATAGGATAGGAGTTGAGATTTTCTTGTTGGAGCTAGTAAAATCCTTTATGGTGGCAAACATTTATGGATCTTATGAGAACAAAATACAATTTGGGATACACTCTTGGAAAATGAATTTTTGCAGCAAGGGAATATAATCATAGGGGGAGACTTAAGTTTTACTTTGAATAGAGCTAGGTTTAGGGGACTATAGCTGGATGTAACTCACAAGCTAGTTATTTAACACATAAGTTTAAAGAGGCTAATTTGGTTGATGTGGAGCCTATCAAAATTGTCCCTACTTAATGTAATAATAGGGTGGAAGAGGATTATGTTTCTAAGAGATAAGATATATTTTTAGTCTTTGGTTTCCTTTTGATGGATGATAAGAGAATTAGATCATGGGTGGATCCTAAAGGAACTTAGATCATTTTTCTATCTTTTATCAAATTGGCAATAAGGATTGGAAAACTTCAAATCCTTATAATTTTAATCCAACTTGATTGAAATATAGGGAGTTATAGGCATTGGTTAAGAAATAATGGAGCTCTTTTGATGTTAATTTGGGAATCTATGCATGTTTTCAATTCACTAGTAGTTTGAGAAAAGTTATTGTTGCTACTTCTAAGTGGGCTTTCATTAAGTCTAAACAACAGATGTAGGAACTTACTCTTTTAGAGAGGTAGATTGCTAAATTTTATGAGTTAGTGAATGAGGATTTTTTCTTAGAGGAGTCAAACGAAGTCATTAAACACTTGAAGATATAGGTAATATTTTTCTAGCTGAGGAGGCTTAATGGAGGTTTAAAAATAGATCTTTCTAGTTGGATTCAGGGGATGAAAATACAAAATTATTTCATAATTTTTTCTATCATAGGAGAAATATTAATACCATTTGGGATATCCCAATGGAGATGGGACAAAATATAGGACTTTCAAAGACCTCACAACTCTTGGTATTAGGAACTTTAATAATTTGTTCAAAGGACCTGGGAGGGCTAACTTGGTTGAGATTCTAAAACTTACCTCTTACTTTCCTAATTTTACTAATGACGCTACCAATGAGATGCTCTTGGAAGGAATTTCCAAAGATGAATTGAAAATAATTATTTCTACCCTTCAAAAGAATAAAAGTTCTAGGTTATATGGTTGGGGTGTTGAGTTCTTTTTGGGTTTCTTTGAGTTGATTAGGAAATATTTTCTTAGGATTATAGAAGAAACTAAATATGTTGGGAAGATCCCTATGGACATCAACTCGATATTCATTGTATTAATTCATAATAAGGACACTCCTAATTCTTTTGATGATTTTATATTGATAATTTTATGCAATTACCTTTATAAAATTATTGCCAAAATCATTTCTTCAAAGATAAAATGAGTCTTTTTGGACTCCATTTCTAGTGACCAATTTGGTTTTCTTAATGGTAGGTAGATCCATAATATTGTGGGAGTGGTATAAGAAGGCATGCACTCCATAAATATGAGGAGGCTTCCTACTATTGTAAAATTAGATCTTTTCAAAGCATATGATAGAGTCTACTGGATGTATTTGAGGATCATGCTTCTCCACATCGGGTTCAATCTTCAAGTTATTAATTGGATTATGGGATGTGTGACTTTTGTGTCTTTTGTTGTACTTATAAATGACCGTGCTTATATATGCTTTTACTTTAAGTGTGGTATCAGACAAGGTTGTCCTTTATATCCTAGTTTGTTTCTTTTGGTTGGAAAAATCTTGAGTAGGGCTATTAGGGAAGCTAGAAGAATGAGGCCTATTAAAGGGATCAAAGTGGGCTTATCACTATTTTTAACTCATATTTTATTTGTGGATTATGTTTTGTTGTTTTATGATGGATCTCTTAGGGATGTTAATAATTTCAAGGTCATATTAAGGATCTATTATATTACCACCAGTATGGAAGTTAATTTGGAGAAGTCCACCATGTTTTGTTTTGATCTTGTGGTTGAAGAAGAAAACCTTCTTCAAAGGGTACTTTCCTTCTCCAAGATTCAGCTATAGGCAAGGATAAAATATTTGGGTTTCTTGTTAAAGGTAAATTACTATGGTATTAGGGACTAGGATTGGTTGGTGGATAAGATTGACACAAAAAATATCTTTATGTTGCAACAAATGGGTATCTAGTGGGGGAAAACTCTCTCTTAGGTGGCATACAATAATTCTTCTTCTTTGTGGTAGTAAGGTTGGAAGATTTCATCAAATTGGTCTTGAAGGAAGGAATGATGAGTTATGGCATGCTTATGTGAGGGTACTCATTGCTAGTTATGTTAGGATTAGACAAGATGAGGAGGATGAATTGGTATGGAAAAAAAATCATGTAAAGGGTGTTTATACTACTAAGATGGATTATAAAGCCATGTTTACTTATGATAGGCATGGAAAACATATTTGGTGGTGGAAACATATATGGAAGTTCAGAAAACCTTTAAAAACTAAATTTCTTTTGTGATCAGCTCTTAATAATAGAGTTTTAAATTAGGATTTTTAATGAAGAGGGGGTTTCAAGGTCCTAGGAGGTGTACTCTTTGTCATGTGGAGCTAGAAACTATCAACCATTTATTGGTTGGTTGTGCTTATACTAAGTCCATGTGGATGGAGGTAGAGGTGCTAATTAGGAGTATAGGTAATTGGTAAGGGGACATATTGGAAGAATGTATGAAGAAGTGGTTTGACAAGATCGATTTAAAGACCTTCAAAGCTCTTCCCTTTGTGGTGTCATGGGGAGTGTGGTTAGCTAAAAATGTTAGGATCCCATCCTATCCCTTAATGTAATAACTTCCATGATGTAATAATTCCTAAATAACATGGGTAGTACCCATGATTAATATTTTGTAATGTTCTAAGTTTTAGCTTATATAGTGCCTATGACAAATGGCACCCTTTTTATGTAACACATGGTAGATAAG
>JAQPPZ010008628.1:0-12868 GCA_028583015.1 Wollemia nobilis | reverse complement strand
AGGGTACAGGACTTAGGCCAATCTTGAACAACCTAAATTTTCTTGGGATTGACATGAACTCCATCCTTAGCGATGATGTGATCCAAGTATTGAATCTATTGCTATCCAAAATAACATTTGGACTTCTTTCGCATAAAGTTGATTATTAGATAAAAAATTTAGTGTTTGATCTAAGTGCTAGATATAATTTTCCCATGAATGATTGTAAATCAATATATCATAAAAAAAATACTAAAATGAACTTACAAAGAAAAATCCAAAAAATGGAGTTCATCCAACTTTGAAAGATAGAAGGTGCATTGGTTAACATGGATGGCATAACCAAGAATTCAAAAGTCATTCATGAGTTCTAAAATCCATTTTTGGAATGTTTTCATCTTTGATTCAAATTTGATGACACCCTAACCACAAATCCAACCTGGAGAAGTATTGAGCCCTATGTAACTCATCAAGTAATTCATCAATCACCATAATAGGGAGTTTATATTTAATAGTGATATTATTGAGTTCTTGATAATCCACACACAAACACCAAGTTCCATTATTTTTTCATACTAATAGTACCAAAGAAGAATAGGGAATAACAATGGAATGAATAATCCCAACAACACAAAGCTCTTAAACTATTTTCTCAATTGAAAAATTTTGGGCATAAGGAAACCTGGAGGGATGGACATTTGGGGGAAGAATACCAATAAAAAGTATAATGGCATGATCTTGAGAGTGATAATTAGGCATTCCCTTGGGTTCCTCAAAAAATTGAGGATATTTATTCAATAAAACCTAAAGTTGCATTAAATGACCATTTTTCCCTTCCTTGGAAGCATCGATAGCAATATTTGTGTCACCACTCCATGAGAGGACTTTTTTAACAATGTTTTCATATTATGGGTAGAAATAAACTAAGACACACTAGCTATCATGACACATAAGGTATATTCAATTCTTTCTTCACTAAATTTCATTCATAGCTCAAAACAATCCCATAAAATTGGACCTAACATCTGCAACCATTGTGCTCCTAAAACTATATCACACCCACCTAATGAGAGAGAAAATATGTATATCTTGAGATTGTATCCCCAAATTAGAGTTTGACATTATTATATTTGTATTTGTATGCTAGGGTACCTCCATTAGCAATCATGACTTCAAATAATTGAATGTAGTAATGTAAAAATTATCCTATTTGGCCACACGTGGATCAATAAATTTATGCATACTTATAGAGTCAATAAGGATGATCAGCCTTTGTCCCTTGAAGTATCTGATGACTTTCATCATTTGAGGAGTTGATACTCCTCCTAGAACATGCACTAAATTTTTTGAATGGGATTCCTCTGGCACTTTGTTCTTTTCTATAGTTTATGCCTCTTGTGGATCCTCTTCTTCCTATAAATATTTTGTGGTTGTTGTCTCATACATATCCAAAAGATATAATTTTTTCCACACACACTTGTGCCCTAGGGAATGTTTTTCATCACAATTATAGCATAACCCTTGGACCCTTCTGGTCTCCATATCTTTGTGATTCTTCAAGTGGATAGATATCCATTAGCTAGTGCAGTGGAGGCAGCAGTTCTTCTAGAAGATCACCAGCCAGAGCAGAGGAGAAAGGAGTTCTCCTATGGATAGAGATCCATGAAATTGATTAGGGGATTGGTGTCTCCTTTGGATAGAGGTCCATAAACGTACTAATAGATAAAGGATTCCCAACAGATTTATTGAGAAAATATTAGTGAAATATTGTTTTCGTGGAGTATCGCACATTAGGTGAACCACGTTAAATTGGTGTCTCTATTGTGTGTGGTGATTTATAAATTGCTTTGATTACTATTTTTGATATTGCTATTGATACATTACATAATATTGACTGTGAAATAAAAGTAAAAAGTTGCCTTATATTGTTCAACCCCTCTTAGTATAAGCTTGTGTTCTTAAACATCCTCCATGATATTTAAAACCCATGACACATGGTTTCTAACCTCATAAAATAATGCAAAAACAAAAGTTAAAAAATATATATTTTTTATAAGAAAACTAACAAAAACAAAAATATAAAATCTTATACCTAATAATCATAATGGTTAAAACTATCATAGTCATAGCAAAACACAACTATGGAAAGTGCTCTAATACCTCTTATTAGGAACCTTCTCATTAAAATCATCACATTCACAAAAATATTACAATAAAACATAAATGCATGAAATAAAAGATATTTCAATATGAAATATAAGTGCAGGAATGAAATAATATCATAAAATAACGCAAGACCGTAGTCCACTTCAAGGGTAAAAACTCCTTAAATACTTTCATTAAAATAATAAAAAATATACATTCATTCCTATCTCTCATATTTTTAAATATTTCATATCCCACCTAACTCTCATGGTTGGCTTACATACAAAATGCTACCTGAGCTAGAATCTCTACCTAAAAAAATAGTTACATTCTTCAAAATAGTTATATATAATGGCACCACTTGTCTAGGATCTTCTAGAGCCACAACTATTATAAAATATTATTATGAGTGTCCCCCATGTTTAGTAAGGGTTATTACATAATAGTGTTAGGATGGGGTCCTAACATTCACATTCTATTACAATGACTAGACCCTATTATTTCTATAACTTCTATTAAATTTGATCCATTTGATATATTTCATCATTGAATACTCACTCATAGATACTCATAGTATCCAAATAAAGGTATTCAAGTTGATTTTATGTTTGAGTACCCAAAAAAACTCTACTTATGTTTAAAGATAGCCAAATTTGTAATATTTAGATCATGATCTTAACCATTTAGAAGATCATAAAAGATATCCCAAAGGAGTGAAGGATGAACATGTTTAGTTAGTTTTATGATCGCACTATGTTCAACAACCCAATAAATATAAATGTTTGGGGAGAGCTAGCTTTGGTATCTTAAAAAACTGTAGATTAATCTAACTATATTTAATGAAGGAGTTAGTGGAGATAATTAGGTGATCCTCAGTACAGGTTTGGTTGACAGCCTATCTGGCACTGGTGGTATCCTGACAAATACCACATAAACGAACTCAATTGCACACACAGGGATGTGAAATAACTTGGTTAAAGACAAGTCTGATTCATACCTTGTCCAAAAGTCTTGTAAGATAAAGTACAGTCATGGCTAGTTAGTTAAAACCGTATGAGTCTCAAAAAACCTTAGCTACATTCTAAACCAATTGCGCTGTCTTTCATCCTCACATTACCATCAGAAAATGCAAAAACAACATGTATACATGAAAAGTCATTTACCACAGCAATCGCCTAGGACAAAAAGCCATAAAGTTCTAAACCGTCTATGGTGCCCTCGCCAAACAACACAAATTCAATTCATCCATTCTATTTTGCATATCACATATAAATAAAAAACATTTGCATATGCATCCATAAATATAAATTAACATGCATAAATCCATATTCATCATTAATCATGCATAACATCAAATAATCACACGCGCATAAATAAAATAAAGTCATATGTATATATATCATCAAAAATGCCCGCAGGCTACAATAACCGGTCCTGTGACCCCGCAACAAAATCCAAAAGCTCAAAAACCCCCTTCTCCAACCACCATCGAACCAAAATCCTACCAATCTAGCAGTCACCCTCTGCCCTCTCCATTGGGCTCTCCACACCCAGCTCCTCCCCGTGCCCGAAGCAGCATGTCAACACTGTTGTCCGTTGATCTCGTGGCATCGTCCGAATCGGCAGTCCATCTATTGGAATCTAAAGAATCCGATAGACGTCCTCCAAGGTCACTGTCATCTCCCCTATTGGGAGATGGAAGGTGTTGGTCCGAGGATCCCATAGGTTGATCAGGGCCATCAGATAGGCCCGATCCCCGACCACAGGCTCCAACTGAGTCACTTGCTTGATCCCAAGGGCATCAAGCCACTCCTAGTTAGCCACAGTTAGCACCTCTCATGCTTCAGCAAAAACAGTAGGCACCCGATACCAGCTCTTCAAAACCTGCAATAGAAAACAACACAAAAACATTATCATCATGAAAAATTGTACAACAATAACATGAATATACAACACTGCCTAACAATGTATAACTCAAAAGCAACAAAGTTCACAAAAATTTGAAAAAAATACAGTTTGTCAGTCTTAGGGTTTTGTACTCTAAGTTGAAAACTGACAACAACATAAAACACAAACACATTTTTTAACTACAGTTGTTAGTCTTAGGATTTTTGTATTCTAAGTTTAAAATTGACAAAGTCTACACAAATAAAACAAAATTAAAATTACAGTTTTTCTAACCTAGGGTTTTCACCTACGTTCTAAAAACTGACAAGTTCAACCTAAAAAACTAGGGTTTTGCGTTCCATTTATCCTAGGGTTTTAGTTTAGCAAAATCAAAATGTTTCCTAGGGTTTACTTTAGTGTAAAGCAAAAAGTGAATTTTTGTTCCATTTTAAAAGGAAAAATAAAATTTCAACCTAGGTTTAAAACTATGTTTTTCGTTCAGTTTTAAGCTAAGTCTTGGTTTGTGTTCAGCTAAGTTTTAGGGTTTCAATTTTACTTTGGCAAACAACATAACAAAGAAAAATAAACAAATCAATTGCAGTTTTAAAACATATAACAAAAAAAAGCAATAATGCTAAGGAGAACTTACTGGTCTCGCTTCGGCTTCGTCGCTCGATCCGGTTAGTGCACTCATGATGTGAGGAGAAATTTGGCAGTGCTTCACTTCGCAGAATTAGCCTCCTCCTCAGAGCTCCAAATCGCAAGAAAATTTGAATGCAAATGAGCCCAAACCCTAGTTTTGGCCTTTAAATAGGCTTTTTGATCTTATATTCGTTCCTCCCTGGGATGAATACTAAAATGGTATTCGTCCTACCCCGAAACGAATTCAATTTTTTTTTTCAAAAACAACAAAAATGCACCAAAATAGCTAATAAACTTTCCCGATGAAAGTGCTTTTGCACTTGACATACTAGGCATGCAAAACGGATGTCGAGGTCACAAATCCTCACTATCCTCCTCCTTAAGAAGGCTACCATAGCTGGACCACTCTACGGGAGGACGAATTTTTGAGAATTTCATCCCCAAACGGCGTCATCAAAATGGGTCAAAACCCATCCAAAAATAGCAATAACATTGCCAAATGAAGGCGCCCTCGTGGCTAACATTCTTGGCATCCAAAATAGACATTGGGGTCATAAATTTTCACTATCCTACTCCCTAAGAAGGCCACCATATCCGGACCGCTCCACATGAGAATTTCTCCAAAAAGCGTCACCAAAAGGGTTAACACCCACCAAAAATACATCTAAATGTTGGAAAAACTGCACACACTTAACGCTAAAACATTTGAAGGCACCCTTGCACAAGTCATTTTGGGTCAAGCGACTCGTCACTTTTCTCATGAAGGTCATTCCCTCATCAATTCGTCGCTTGAGGGGGTAGTCACACTTAGTCACCAGTCAACAAGTACACACCCAATTAAGGAAAACAACATGCATTCAAAGAATCATTTACAAAGACAATCACGCCCCTTCTTGGGGCAGTAAACAAGCAATAGTCACAAGCTGATCAAATCACTTGTATATTTCATGAATCATGAACTCAAGGTTCTCACAGACAAAAGGTTGTGCCCTTTGCCTATTCATGACTGATCAATGTCCAATATCAAGTAACACCTCACTGAAAAAGGTTAACACTTGAATTAAGTTCCTTCGCTTGTCAAAAGTAAGGATTCAAGAATGCATGCCCTTTCCATACTTGGGACATCAAGAGTTGGTTAGGTTAATGAGAAACCCTAATCATTAGTCCTTTGGTTATCTATTTTTTCTTGGCATTGCACCACGCACAATGCATCCCAAAAAGGGGCATCTGTAGACACCAAAACAACACCAATCTGATTATGTGACTGCAAACACTAATCTCATTGACACACACAGCCCCAAGGGCAACCCCTAGAGGTCAAACAGTGGTCCTAACCACTATCATAGTAGTTTTGGAAGGTCAGAGATCAATTTGGCACCTTTAGGCACTTTTCTCAATATCCGTTCCACCCTGGAATGAATTCAAACTGGGATTCGCCCCACCCAGGGATGAATTCTAGATTCACTCCAGGGTGGGGCGAATTGCAGGTTTGATGGGAAAAAAGTCAAATCTTGACAAATGGTAGCTTAGATCCGCCACTTAACGTTTCCTTCATCGCATGGGAGTATGGGTGAGCATTTTCGAGTGTTAGAGGCAATTACAAAGGTAGCCATGAAGTCCCTATTCAGGGAGGAGTCTCCTTCCCCCTGGGAAGGCATGATTGCCAAGTGGTGCCTCTGCATGCCCATTTCAAGAGACCTCCAGGTCTATAAATTGGTGAGTTTCCTCACCTCAAAATATATAGAGAAGGAGCATTTTGGAGCAACAAAGTGTTGTCATTTTACTTTCACACCCACACCATCTTGAGTTGTGTCTTTCACATCCTTGATCTCTTTTGGAGAAGAGGTCATAGGGTGGTTACTGGAAGTACAAATACGGAACCAAAACCAACATTTGGCCACAATATCCCACCCAAACTTATTGAAAATACCCCATAAGAGGTTTTGGATCCATCCCAAGTGGATTGGTGCCGAAATCAGGCCTCAAACGGTGGGCGGCCTGCCCCATGGGCACCCCCTCCCACACTGCTACAATCCTAATCACCCCCCCTTTAGAGCGATGGGAATTCTATGGTAGACTTTCTTTCTTTCATTTTTGCATTCAATTCTATGATGCTTAGATAGGTTGTCATTAAAATTTTGTCTCATTTTGAACAATTTTGATAATGTTTCTATCTTTGGTCGCTTCTACTAATATACAGGTATCATCATAAAATTCCCATTGATGGAGGTCAAATTGGGAAAATTTGACCATCTGGGTCTTCCCAAAACACCCCCAATTAGCTAACCCTCAGTTTATAGGACTTTTGGAGCTTCCTAGGTAGGACATTTGGGACAGTACCTTTTCAACGTTTTGTTGCAGGTGAATTCGTCCCGCCCCGAAGCGAATTCAAATCGGTGAGGAATTTCTCGAGTGTTCCATTTGTAGTATTTTCTTTGGGATGCCTTGATGCCCCTGTCAAGTTTTTAGAGCATTTGGATTCATTTTAGTCATAGTTTAATTCATTTTTCTCATTCACTTATCGTAGGCTTGGGGATTGCATGCTCTATTTTATCCACAGGTGCTACTGATCGCTTCTTGTTCCTTTGAACATAGGGTCTGGACATTAGAGGAGCAGGAAGGAGTCAAGACTCATCAACGCAAGTAGCGATGACATTTGGTCCGCCCATTTTACATGTGGGCACGTGGAAGAAGGAAGGGCATCGATGGATGTAACAAGAACGCACACTTAAATGCTCCTAGCCCTTGGAATGGGAGGATGCGCATTGTAACCGAGTTGTGAAAAATATCAATAAAAGGGCTGTCTTCTTTATTTGCATTTTTTTTGTTTTGATTCGCTCATGCTTTCCCTCTTTTCATGCACTTTCAAATTCCTAGGATTTAGCGTTAAGTTTGGTTCGGTTTGCATCGCATCTTCGCTTTCCTTTTTGCTTCCATATCCTTGTGCTTTCACCAACCATGAGTGGTTATTCTATTAGCATGACCTAAATTTGATATTTATTGTATTTGAATTGATATATCATGTATTTGAATTGGGTATCTCTTCAACAAAGTGATTATCTCCTATCTTTGAATTAGCAACAACTTCTAAGAGTTGCTTGCCAATATTTCCCTCAGGGGTACCTTTTCCTGCATTTTCTATTTAGCATTAGCAGAGTAACATGTACACCACCTTCAATACAATTATACCATTTGATTTAATCTTATAGTTACATGTGTTTTCAGACTCATTGACATTATACAAACTTGGAGAGTTGTGCTTTGAAACTAGTTCTCTTGATCTAATAGAATGGGGTATGTATACACAGACCTAAACATGATACAAACTATCAGGTAGATATCATAGAGAGTGACAAATATTTAGATGTTATCAAACACTTAAAACATTGGAATTGTGCTACAATGCTACATCGGTATATTTGCATGATTTATTCGAACATTAGAAATGTAGTGTAGGTCCAACAAAAAAAAAAATCATTGAAGCATTGTCCACATTCAACAAGATTGAGAAGGCACAATAAGCCAAGATATTTGTCAACACTTAAAATATTGGTTTTGATGCATATTTTTACTAGAACTGTTAATGTTAAAAGTATGCTAACAAAATATTAGTCTCCTTATTTATCCACTTGATTGCCATGACTTCCATTAAAATAATAGAGTGAAGGATAGCCAATAATTACACTTCTTGTTGGGTGGGATAAGTTGCAAATTGATTTCTTCTACTATTTGTTTTTGTCAGTAATAAGTGAGATTTACCTACATTTCAGAAGGGGGTCCTTTTTATTTGTACTTTTCCTATTGTCAATACAATTGGTATAGTTTTTCCAGTCTTTTATATTATTGTTGTTTTTGTTATTCAACTATTTTATTACATTGTTTGACAAAAAAAGGATGTCATACATACTGATCTTTGAGCATGTTTATTTATTGTTTTGTTTCTTTCAATCCTTAATTGGTTGGGAAACCCATTTGTTTTTTTAATTTCTAATAGTTACTTCATCTATACTATAAACAGTTAAATATGAACCCATTATTTCCATACAAATGCAATCAATCTATTTTGATACAAATATTTACATTACATGCATTAGTATATCAATTTTCTTGATGCTTTGACATAAGTTTATAGATTGGAGGTTGAGGTATAAGATACAAGTTGTATGCTTAGGTAATGATCCATAGTATTTAGATTTACCTTTAATAGATAATAGTGCCAACCATTAGTGGTTATTCTATTAGCATGGCCTCAAATTGATATTTCCTATCTTTGAATTGGGTATCTCTCTAGTAAACTAATTATTTTCTATCTTTGAATTACCAACAAACTCTAAATTTTGCTTATAAATCTTTCCCTTAAAAGTATTCTTTTCTATATTTGCTATTTAACATTAGCAGAGTAACATTTACACCACCTATAGACTGGAGGTTGATGTGTAAGATACAAGTTGTATGCTTAGGTAAGGATCCATAGTCTTTGGATTTACCTTTAATAGACAATAGTATCAACCATGAGTGGTTATTCTATTAGCATGATCTCAAATTTATTAGCATCATTTGAAATCATCACTTTTGTCAAAATTTCTTCAAAACTCATCTCCTCGAATAGAAGACATCATAACTCTATGCATCCTTATCATTTTCTATAAACACTATTTAATCATTAAATTAGCATAGCCTTTTAATTTAGTTAAATATTTATCATAAAATTATTTATTTTTGGATAAAATTGGCTTATGTCAAGTTAATTTGTCATTTTATATTATATACATTTGATCAAATTCCATATCTTTAAAACATGAGTAGTTTCATTCCTAGTCATTTGTTCTTACATAAAATTTAATCAAGAATATATCATAATCCCTAGGTTCATTATTGCATGTTTATTTGGATAACATATTGCTTTATGACTGTTTTCAATCTTTTATATATCTCTTTGATTTTTAGAACATAAATATTTAATGGTTTGCAACTAACCATTTTTTAATTTCTATTCTTCTTTCTTAATCATGTTTTTCATAGCAATGTTATCATAGATCTCTTCATGCCTACTGGTTTTTTCTCTAAAGATAGACACATATGACTCTAAAGTTATGTCATCTATATCTATGTCCTTGTGTGCATATTGGACTGTGTATGTGTTGTTTTATGAAGAAGCAGTATTCATTTTTGGTGCTTTGAATACATCAAGTACAATGGTGGGATATAATAGTACATTTGAGAGGACATGGACCTCTTCAAATTCAAGAAATTAGAAGAGGCATATAAACTTATTGTTAAATTAAAGTAGAAGGTAAAAAAATATAAAAAGAAGAGGAGAAAATAATAAAAATTAGAATAGTAAGTACTAGAAAAAGAAAGACAAGACTCTCTAAAGAATCAAGATAAATATGGTCAGCCCCAAAATAAAAATTGGAAGTAGAAAAAAGACTCCCAATAAAGGATTTACTCAAAGGACAATATGGAAAATGGTGTGACTATCATAAAAGCGATAAGCATTTGAAGGGTTTTCAAGTAAATTAGTAATTGTTTTATGAGTTGTAACACTCTACATCATATACACAACTACCCCAACATTCATAGGTTGAGTATAGAGGGAAGTAAATCATGCAATATGAACCAAATATAATGATTTACACCATATATACTACACCAATAGAGCCACAAGACAAGGAATGTCTATTTCACTCACAAATATGGGTAAATCCATTTATTTCATTATTGATAGTGGGATATAAAAGAATTTTATTTTTCTCATATGGCGAAGGATTTATATTTGTTAAAAATCCCATACCTACAATAATGTAATATTGGATGCTTACAATAAGGGAGAAACATTTATATCACTCAATAATATATCCTTTCTTATACCATCAAGCTCTTCAAAGATAAATTTTTAAATGATGTTATACCCTTTTATGTTTGTGATATGATTTTGGATCAACCATTTATGTAGAAGATGTATAGTGTATATGAGAGGTTTTATAATCACTATTTAAGGTTAGTACTTCAAGATACTAGAGGTATATCCTCCCACATTTTATTCCTTAATTAGTACTAAATAATGCATAAATATGACATGCAAAATAATAAAATTCATTCCATTGATGATCAAGCCATACAGTATGATGATCATCGCTACATCAATTACAAACCCTGCACAACTAAAGTAGATGGATCATATTATAATATAATATGATGACTTATTCAAGTTACCAACTAGATATCCAATTCATTGTGGGATAAAGCATTTTTGTTGATTTAGTTCTTGATTCTCCTTTGTCTAATACATTTGTTTATAATAGATTAATATTTAAAATTATGAAATCAAGAGATAGATCTAAGAATTGATTCAAAAGAGGTACACTAAACCAAGTTATTTACCATATGATAATCCAATTTTTATAACTTCCAATAAATATGGAACATGAAGACTCTATATTGACTATAGATATTTTAATAAAATCACTATAAAGAACTACTATATGCTTCCTCTAATATATACCTTGCTAGACCAGCCCTATGGTGTAAAGTCCTTCACAAAAATTGATCTCAAATATGGATATCATCAAATACTCATAGAGCCCTCTGATTTCTGAAAGAATACATTAAAATAAAAAGAGGATTTATTTGAGTGGATGGCTATGCCTTTTAGCTTGACTAATGGACCTACCACATTTATAAGGATAATGGATGACATTCTACATCCCTATGTGAACTCATTTGTGATATTCTACTTAGATTACTTTCTCATCTATAGTAATACATAGGAGAAACATCTAAAACATATTCAATAGGTTATTTATATTTTTTAATTGATGTAAAGAGGGTTTTGAAAGTTCCCTGAACCTTTTACAAAGACTTTACAAAAAGGGAAAACCTAGTATGATATCCCATAGAGAGACTAAAGGATATAACCCAAAAAGAACAGGGACTAAAACTACAGTCCTAGACTACAAGTCAAGATAGAAAAAGAGGAAAACCCTATCAACAACAAGAAAGTTCTACCAAAAATGGAGGCCAAAAAAATCAAATATTGGTTTCATGAACAATATTCTTACCAGCGTTAGCTCCTTTGGAATGTGGAATGCAGGTTTCTATAGCTTCCTTTTAGGAATAAATCATTGTATTGGAACATCATGATGAAGATAAAATTCAAAAATTTCACTAGGGAAATATTTGTCATGAACTCGAAGGGTTGTCTGGTTTAGGCCTATGTTTACCATGATATCATCTGCTTCGTTGCCTTCTTTGTAGACATGTTGAACTAAAGAATGATCATGGTGACTAATAATCCTTTTTACTCTAAAATAGCATCAACATCATACCAAGAAGGAGGAGAGGAATCCTTGGCAAATTTGATGGTGTTCAACGAATCTCCTTCAATGATAAGATTGTTAAATTGTCTACTAGTGGCTAAGGAGATACCTTAGAACAATTCCTGAGCTTTAGCAAAATTTTTGGATTGAACACTAATGGATTCAAAAAATGCAAGAATAATTCTACCTTGGCCATCTTTGATGAGGCCTCATGCACCAACTTTACTAGGGTTTCCCTTAGAAGCTCCATAAAAGTTGAGTTTGAGCCAACCCTAGGAAGGCAAGACCTAGTGGACTGAAGATCTATTAGCTTTATGAAATTGAGCCTTGGAAGGGCCATCAAGGAGATTAATAAGATGATTTTAAATACCATGGCCATGACTCTTAGGACAAGGAACAATACTGGTATTCTTCTTTTCTAGGGTGCAATGTTATGCATAGTGGCGAATATTCACAAATTAGGCAAATATTAGGATTTTCAAAATTGGAAATTGGCGAATGTGAGGACCCTCGACATCGGCCCATTCACCTAAAATGTTTGGGACCAATTTGTTTTTGGGGTCAATTCACCACAATATATCCAAACATAGGCATATTTTTACTTGTTGGAAAGCTCTTTTTATTTGTACTTGTTGGAAAGCTCTTTTTATGAAGTTATAAGGTGACTTAATAGGTCAAAATTTACCCCAAATATGACCTTACTTTTTAGAACTTCATATACCCCCAAATTTTGGTGTGAAGATGATTTATTTTATTTGCTTAGGATTCACCTTGATTTTGATTAGGATTCACCATTTTTTTACAAGTATTTTTTAGATCCAACCCCTTATGCAAAACCTTACCAGGATGAGAATTTTAGAAAGGAAAGAGGGAGGGGAACTAGGAAAATATTTGAA
>JAQPPZ010008627.1:0-128508 GCA_028583015.1 Wollemia nobilis | reverse complement strand
TTTGCATGAATATGGATTTCTACAAAATGAATATGTGGGTCTTCCTTGCATGAATATGGATTTCTACAAAATGAAAAGGGGTTGTATTTATAGGGTGGCTTTGGTGGATACTGTAACCATCCAGGCCCCAACTTCCCTAACTTCCCTTTTGTTACAGTGTTAACTACTATCTAGAACTAAGCATCCTATAACTAATCAGTCTAGACTAACAAATTAGTATGGAGGTTAACTAATCAGTCCTTGACAAATACATGATGGTTTATGACACATATATCACTTTACATTATAAAACATATTATAAAATGTTGAGCAACATTATTTGACCAATTTGACTATTTCAATTTTGTACATAATTACAAAGGCATTATGTAGACATTTTGTCAAACACTTTGAATTTTCATTTCTTTTTGGAACTATTATCTATAGTCTATCACTTGATTATAAAAGGTCTAAAGGAGAACATGCCTAGATTATCCCAAGGGTGATACAACATCATTAAATCTAGGGATTTTCTAAACAAAAACTTGTACTTGGGAAAGCAAATCATGTGGTATTTTCCAACATCATTTGTGAATGAAATGCTATCAATTATCATGTAGTATCAACACATTTTATGTTCATGAGAAAATGCATGGAGTGGAAATAGAATCAAATTTTGATGAAGACACAACCCTTTCCAACTTTAAAGCATCCCACATATAGGAGTATGAGTTATAATAATGGAAAATTCACAATCCCAGATTGTATGCATTCTATGCTAATAAGAGGATGTAAACATATTTTAATCTTGATGTGAAAATAAATCATATGATCACAAGTTTCTATATTACCTTGGAACTACCTTAGGATTCATAAATTTTGAAGGAACATGAAGTAGAGAAATCAGAGAGTGGATGGCTCATAAAACCTTCCAAAAATTTTCTAAGTATAGCAAAAATATCGATTCGCTTACAAAAGTGGTTGATTGACTCCAATAAGTGATCTTCTATCAATATGAACCAATTGTATCTAGGGATCAATTCATTCAAAAGTAGCTAGTGATTCACTTGCAAATACCACTCAAGTCTCTCGACAAGCCATGAGGAGATAAATTTGAAGGCACGAGTCTTGAGGCAATTCTTTTCAAAGCAATATTTTGTTATGTAGTATAGTAAGTCATTTTGAAATACTTCAAATCCTATTAGAGGTATAATTAGAGTCATCTAACTTTGGTGGTACATCATTTTGTAAAAGATACCTCCAAATATTTATTGTTACTAGGAGTAATTATCTCTCACCCTAGGTAATTCAAGGAGACACTAGAAATAGTATGCTAGAGCTCCATTGTATTTATCTTTTGATAGTTTGACCTCATGAGATTATAAGAAGTTGACAACTCCTTATGTATTTCATTAGTGGTACTGCTATCCTAGTTTTCTAAGTGCATAATGATTGTGGTATCACCCTTTTATCCCATATTATCATTTTCTTATCAATTTAATGGGTGGATATTGATGTTTCTCAACTTTTCATGTGTTGATTGATCATATACTTGCTATGGTTTAAACCTTTTTTTGCTTTAAATAATTTGTACCCTTAAAATTTCAAGCATTTTTTTTGCATTTTACTTTTAATGCAAGTTAGTGTAGTTTAGTGTAGGAGTATTCCACAAGGATAGTGGGGAGCAGACATAAATTTTAAGTTTGGGAGAATCCATTGGCAATACCTTCTAAATTTGTTGAACTAGAATTGGGACACAAATATCAATTAATAAGTTAGGATAATTTCCCATTTCAACATAGTTTTTGGCATGTCTGATCGGAAAAATCTTCATCACCCTCATATTGCACTTGATTTGGCTTAAATTACTCAATTTTTGTGCCAAATTTTCATTTATTGTAAATGAAATGACAAAATAAAAAATGAGGAAATTTTTGCTAATTCTAGTTTCAATAAATGATTCACTTTAAATTTGAAGTTATTTTCTCTATTAAAGCAAAATGGCTAAAACAAATCTAAGTCAATTCTATGAGTAATTCACTATGAATTTTCTACACTTTTACAACTTAAATCTAGAGCAATTTGCCTAGGTCAAGGACTTGATTTATCAGTTTTAGTCTCAATTTGACTTTAAAAATTCATCATTTTTGTTTATTATGCTTGATTTTTATAGGTGCTTTGGGAATGGTGACTTTGATATAAACTCTAGAAATTAAAAAAAATTGCAATGACAATAAATTGAACAACATCAAAGTACCATTAAACCTTGAATCTAACCTTTGTTGGAAATATTGAGTTGTCATTTATGTCAAAGGGTGCATGATATTCAAGGCAGAAAATATTCTTCTAAGGTTGGACAATTATTCAAGGTAAGGTATATCTCAAAGTGAGGAAATTTGTTTTAAGAAAAGGATTATAATATTTAATTTAAATATTATAAAGAAGGACAGAAAGGTTTAAGAGTTATTTGGGACAAAGGTTTAAAAGAGAAGGTAAGGTTTAAATATTAAATGAGAAGGCCAAGGTTTAAAAGAGAAGGTAAGGTTTAAATATTAAAAGAGAAGGCCAAAGGTTTAAAAGCTATTATTATAATATTTTTTAAAAATATTATAATATAAAATAAGTGTATAAGGTTTGGCGCCAACGTTTTTGGAAAGCATGAATTAAATCAAAAATAAAATCACGGGCCGACTTCTCAAAGGACAAAGGAAGGCATATAAATATGGAGCAAAAGATTTCATTATATCATCCACGAATATGCAATGCTATATTTGAAAATATTTCAATGCGAGTAATGATTTGAATATTCGTGTGCAAAATTTGAAATATCTCCAGCGCAAACGATTGATGAATGAGGAAAGAGGAAAGTGTGTGATTGCATGGCAAAAATTTGGGGAAGAGAGTTTGAACAACGAATTCCCAATAGGTTGCATCCGTTGGGGTATCCCATTCGGACGTCTAGCCCTGTGTGAGGATGTTACGAAGAAAACTATGCAGAGTTTAAAACCCTGCACTGTCATTTTGGTTTGTGATATTTTTGCAAAGGTGTGGAGGTTAAGAGCCAGTTGTTTCTTCTTTGTTCTTGAGTTGTGGTGCAGCCCATCCAGTTGGCTAGGCCACGGTAAGTTGTTGTTGAGCATGAGATCCAAGGTTCGAATCCCATTAGGTGTAATTTTTTAGAAAAGTGATAGTAGTTATGGTTGTTTGGAAGTGCACGAAGGTTTATGAGAAGAGAAATCATTTTTGGTTCTAACCAGTGGGCTAGTCTAGCTGGTCAAGGAGGATGTGAGCAAGACTTTGCGCTTGGAAGGTCTAGGGGTCAGTTAGAGTTTCGGTGCAAGGTAAAGTAAGTTAAATTTATTTTAATTCAAGTAGGAGTTATAAGGTGCTACCTGGTTATTATAAAAGTGGGAATCTATATGTTTTAAGTTGGAGTTATAAGGTGTGATTTTGACTATTATAAAATTGTATTATATATGGTTTAAGTTGGAATTATAAGGTGTGATTTTGAATGTTATTAGTTGGAGTTATAAGGTGTAACCTTGGAATTTTAATGTTGTATTTTTACATGACATAAAAGGATAAAATAAGAAGTGGTTTTATTGGTTTAAAAGCTTCATTGATTATATCTCTTGATAAGGGTTTTTGAGTGGATGATTTTATATTTGATTAAGAGAAAAAAAAGATTTACTAACATGTTTATGAAGTGGTAAAAGAAAGGAAAATTATTTGTCAAGATAGGTTTGGGAAGCTCATAGAGGATCATCATTATTGAGGTAGATTTAGAGGTATGGTGATTTAATTTCTTTCACAAGGTGGTTGTTGTTAAGGAAAATATTTTTGTTGTCATAAGGTTGGAGGTATAAGGAATTATTGGGTGTACATTGTTTTTGCTTGAAGTTGAAAATAAATAAGCAAAGGTTTTAGACCAGATTTGTGAAGCAAATTTGTGCATTAGTTTTGATTGATATTGGGAATAAATTTGCAAGGGTTATAGACCAGATTTGTGAAGCAAATTTGTGCATTAGTTTTGATTGATATTGGGAATAAATTTGCAAGGGTTATAGACCAGATTTGTGAAGCAAATTTGTGCATTATTCATGATTGATTTTGGGAGTAGATAAGAAGGTCAATTATCAAGTGCTAGACTAGAGCTATCTTTGAATAAATGTGAGACATGTGAAAGCGACAGACTTAATGAATGTGAAAGAACATATTGGGCATTTGTTATTGCATATCATTTTCTATATGTTCTTGAAGATAAAAGAATTTTGGGTAGAATATGTCTGAATTACTTTAAGTTGAAGAAATTTTTGGGAAAGTTATGAGCATTTTTTGTATGCAAGATTTGGAAAAGTTATGAGCATTGTTTGTATGCAATATTTGGGAAAGTTATGAGCATTTTTTGTATGCAATATTTGGGAAAGTTATGAGCATTTTTTGTATGCAAGATTTGGGAAAGATATGAGCATTGTTTGTATGCAATATCTGGGAAAAATATGAGCAGATTTGAGTAGGTCTTTTGAGCAGGCTTGTGAGCAGATTTGAGCATATTTGAGAATATTTATGAGAAGGTTTGAGTAGGTTTTATGAGTAGGTTTGAGTAGGTTTTGTGAGAATATTTGATAAGTCATGAGCAAATTTGAGTAGAGTTGTGAGCAGATTTTAGCAGGTTTTATGAGAAAATTTGAGCAAGTTTTTGTGAGAAAATTTGAGCAAAGTTGTGAGCAGGCTTTGGAGTGAACCATAGCAGAGAGGATTGGTGTCTCTTGTGGAGTGGATTCCATGAAATAGAGTAGAGGGTATTGAGGTATCATGTGGATAGGTGTCCACAAACCAAAGTAGAGGGGATTGGTGTCTCCTGTGGAGTGGAGTCCATGAACCAAAGTAGAGAGGATTGAGGTCTCCTATGGATAGGTTCCCATGAACCAGAGCAGAGGGGATTGGTGTCTCCTATGGGTAGATGTCCATGAACATATGAGAGGGTACATGTGTCTCCTATGGATAGGTGTCCACAAAAATTATGATAGGGAATGAGTTCCTAAGAATTTTGTTGAGAAATTTATAAGAAATATTTCTCTGTGGATATAGCCCACATTGGATGAACCACATTAAATCTCTATCTCTTATGTGTGTGATTATTTGTGCATTGTTTCATTATTGCAATTGATAATATTGGATGATATTGCTTTGGAAAGAAAAATAAAAGTTTGATCTTATATTGTTCACCCCCTTATCAGTATAATCTTGTGTTCTTCAACCTTATATATACTTTTAATGGATAGAAAATATTTGAGGTGGATTGTAATCCATTATTTCAAAAGATAAAATCTATGAGCAATTTTTTTCAAAATAGTAAAATTTCTCCAAGTCAAATCTGACAATCGATTTGCTCCAAATCTAAATTGATTTTCTAGGAATGACAAGGTTCTTCCTCCCTCCCTTATGGATAGGTGATCCACTCTAGTTTTCAAGCAATTTACTCTAAGCGATTTACCTAGATCCATTATTTCTAAAAAAATTCTAAGTTCAAAATTTGTAAGTGAATCATCCAAAAATTACTAGTGAATCACTCTAGTTTGAAGACAATTTGCTCTATAGACCAATTTTTAGAATTTTATGAATTTTAACCTTGAAAAATTGTTTGTGTAAGTCTATAAGAACAATCTTATGAATAAAAAATTAGATATTCATAAATAGGGAATGAACATCAATTTATGGCTATCATTCCATGTCATCAAAGAAATGCCAAAGGGAAAAAAGAACAACCCATTGCATGGATGCATCTAGATGATGAGTTTGGAAATATTTTTTGTCCAATCATATTTCACCAAAAGATAAATTCCCATGGCCAAACTTGTTAATCAAGGCTTCATACCCATGGAAATTGATTATTTAGGCCAAAAAATGAGTTGTTTATCTAATTTAGCAAATGAAACCTAGTCCAATACATGTCCAATTTTAACACATACAAACCACCTTTATAGTATACTTATCAATGTGGATAATATCATAAACAACCCATTTTTGGAAGCCAATACTATTTTGGTCAGAAAAATACACCAATACCTCTAATGCCCAAAGCATCCCTCCTACAAGTATTTCTTTGACATAGATCCTAGCTCAGTCTAGTTTGCCAAATACATCTAACCCCACCAAGCTAGTCTAGTGCTCCCAACACATGATATTCAAGGTTAAACCAAAACCAAGGCCTTCCTCAAAATTCTCAAACACTATATAGACAAATAGAATTATAGGTGTCCTAGGGAAACACCTAGGGCCTAACATTAGCTCCAATTAATCAGATACAATAAAATGTGCAAGATCTACCTCCTCAAAATTAGCAAGTTTCACAACAAGGTCTACATTGCCCTCCTCCATGATAGAATATTTATCCACCTCCAAATCAATAGTGAGTTTATTAAAATATTCCACCATAGTATCCTTTGCCTTATTATTCTTCATGCCCACTTCATGTTTGTGTGATGTATCCTTATCTTCCTCCACACTAGAAATACAATTTTCCCCCTACTCAAAAAAATAACTTGGTAGAACATTTGAGGCTCTAGAATTGTAACATTCTCCAAAATTTAGCTTTTTGTATGCCTACTTTGTCTGCAAGGATGAGATACTACTGATCTATCTGTGGATGTAGGGATAGGTACTTTCAGTAGCAGGAGAAGATCTTGGGGAAGACACCTCTTCCTGTTGGCAGTTGGAAAATACGGATAAAAGGTAAGGAAGGGATATGATGAGTCACTGGGTACTTGCAGTTGCTAGGGATTAAGATCCCTACTAGCAATGCACCCACTAGCGGCTCATGTAGGTGCATTCATATAGATGCATTCTAGGGATTTTTGTGTGTCTCGTTTGTGAATTATATTTCTTTTCTTTAAAAATAATAATAATAATAATAAAATTAATAATAATTATAATAATAATAAATAATAATAGTAAAATAATAAATATAAAATAAATAATAATAAAATAATATATATATATAAACAAAATGTGAATTTGTAAATAAATAAAGTAAAAATAAAATATTATTATAAAAAAAAAGGAAATTGGTTTGACACATTTGTGTAAAACCACATGGCCAGTTTTGGAATAGAATATTTGCATGGGAATTATAGGTGTAGTTCACAATGTAATAACTCCTCTTCTAAGGTCCGAGGTGTAGACCAATTGGTTCATCCAAACCCCATAAGGGGGCGGAGGTCCAAGGTTCAAATCTTGGGCCTCGTCGGATTGAATGCTTGTCCCTTTCCTGGTGCTTTCAACGGCATAAAAGGTTTAAAATGATTATGGCATGGTGGTTATAGGGGTGGACTACATGAAGATCTGTGTGGTGGCTTTTGGGGCGGACAACGCAGAATAGTGTGGCGGCCATAAAAATCTGGACAGCCTGACCATGTAAATTCAAAAATAAAAAAATAACTCCTCTTGAAAGCAAAATTGGAATGGTATGGTCGTCTTCATTGTAACTGCATATGATGGACTGCTTGTGATAGTAGAAGAATCATATTGATAAGGAAATACATGGAAAAGAGGTTAGGCCTGGTAGCATTTCTCTATGGAAAATTTTATATATGCATGGGAAATAACTTAGTGAAATATTTGAGTTACTTTCTCTCTGAGAAATTTATTCTTTGAATATTAAAGTAATGAAATTGTTCTTCAAGTTTTAGAAAAAAATGTGATATATATATATATATATATATATATAATGAGTTTGTGTGAGTTTTGCATTGATGGATGCATTCTAGTTTTAGCTGCACTTGCTAGTTAGACTGCTGCTCTGATTCCCTATGTGACAACCATTGAATTAAAATTTTCCATGATGATAAATATTATTCAGAAATTTTGTGTTGCTTGTGGCCATATAAAAATGAATTGTTTATCTCATTGAAACTTGGGGTGAAGTTCAAGGCTTTATCATGGGTGTATTTCGATAGTTATTGTCCACACATCTCTCATAACTTGAGTATATAAAGTCTTGATTAATATAAAATTCATTAGAAACTATATTTAGTTTTGCATACCTGAATTTATGATCTTAGAAAATATTTATGGTTTGGACGAACTTGTATATTACATGTCTTCTTGGTGGCATTCGGCTTGTTAATCCTGTCAAATTTTGTGTTGTAAATGCTTCAAGGTACATATGCAAAAGTAATTGAATTATGGGTGAAATTTTATTTATGTACTTAGAAAACGGTAAGGAATAGATAATTTATTATAACATGTGATAAATGATAAGGGTTCTGGCTAAAAGATATTTATTTCAGCTATATTTTGATTGAAATTCTTGCCTATTTTTATTTAAGTCTTCATGCAGTAACACTATAGTAAATCCACTCGGTGGTGTGTTCCATAGAATCGTTTCTAGGCTATGAACTCAAAGGAATCTGGCTTTAAGCAAACCGTTGCATGCGCTATGTTCATAAACATAAGTTATCAATTTTTGATGAATGTCATTACCATCTTAGTGTTCTGCGTATTTTTCGTTTTTGGTCTAAATTATCGAACTTCATGTAAACTATACTTTGCCTTCGCCCTAGGGAATTAGACCCGGACTCTATATTCCACATTCTTAACTTTTAGAGTGCTGCAATGTAATGACAACGAGAGTGGCAAGGATTAGCCGTTGTCGATGTTTTTTGTTATATGCTTAACTACAATCAAAATTTACATGTAACATAATTTAACGAGTCTTCCCTATGGCAAATTTGCTACTAGGACATGATTAAATTAATTATTTTATATAGACTATATTTTAGTTTGCCATAACTTACCAGTCATCCCTACCTGGAGACACCTCTACTAAGATGATGCGACTAAGAATGGATGTCATCCTTCAGCATTGAACGCCTTGCGATAGGACATTTTCAAGTTTTATTGCGTAAGGCTTGCATTTGAAAACAATGTATATTTAATATATATGCGCCTTTATTAAACCAGTGAGGCTTAAATTAGATAAATGTCAACACATATGAAATCCACTATGAAAAACATTGTGGAAGCGAAATAGTCACCAGGACGATGAAACCTCGGAAGCCATCTAACCATACTTTAGCCAACGTAGTTTAGTTTATTAGTTATCACACTCGACCATCAAGCAAATTTTAATATTCAGGTATATGATAATTATAAATCGAACATAGGAAACAATTGAGTAAAATTTTATAAAGTGTTGCTTTTAAAGATATCGTATAAATTTTTTTATACATTATGTAGAGATTTTACTTTGTGGGATATGTAACATATTTTTTGGAATTGTGCAAGCAAACCACGAAAAAATTTACCTTTACCATAGTAAAGTATTTATCATTATAAAGTGTATTTACTGGTAGAACATTCTAAAAAATCACATAATTATTATCATACAATAATGATTTAAAAGCTTAGTTCAAGCTTAAATAAACCGTAATTACTTAGGGTAGATTATAAGTGTTAGATATATTTTTCATCGTTAGAGGAGATTTATTACTAATCGTACACCTTGAACGCGTATGTAATTTAGTTAATGTGTATAGTTTAGGCACTAAAATATTTAGTCTAAATTAGAATGATGCTACACTTTACTTATACATAAAAAATAAAATAACTTGAAATAATATAATAATAAGATGAGTTAATTACTTAGAAAATTTAGGAAACGATTTTCGGAAAGAAGCTTAAGGTGGATTGAAATAGGTAATTCATAAATGTTATTTTTAGAAAATTTTAAAAGGACATGAATATTGTTATTTATCTATAAGTTATAGATAATTATCATAGTTTAAGCTTATATTAGAAACTAGAAATACTTTGTTAAATAAGCTTGCATATAGAAAACTAGAAATTGTTTTGTTATAAAGTTTACTAAGCATTTTAGTAACTTAGAATTATTTTGTATCGGAAATTATTTAGAAATGTTTGTTTTATGGCTTACTTTGTTATAGAGCTCTCGTAGAATTAATTTTTAATAAGATGCACATAAAGATACGAAGCTTTCATAAAATCAATTCTTAATAAGCTTTCCATATGGTTAAAAACTGCAAGCATTTGTTTACTCCATAAAAGGAAGGCACAAAGATTAACCAAACAACACCTCTGAGTAGAAACACCAGAACCAAAACTAATTTATTCAAACTATGTTATCCATCGGGTAGGATGTAAGAACTTAATTTAAGAAATCCATCAGGTCAGATGAAAGAAGATTAGCTTGACATCATTAGTTGAAGGAAGGTCAACTACTGAGTGTAGGGACAACCGTACTCCTGGCGGGAAGGATCAGGACGGGAGGTAAAAGAGGATGAAATGAGCATTACTCTTAGGTTTCCACCTATAGTACCATGGGGAGATAAATGATACTAGATCGATTAATGAGAAAACTCAACGATGAGATGGAATGGGACATCTCATCATCAATCGTAATAGATCAAGTAACTCTCGGTCCAAAATTCAGGGTATTGACGGACCCTAGATGGTCTACAGGGAAGGTGTAAATCCATATAGCACTTGGCATGTATACGTTAATGGGGAAATATGTATCTAACCTTTAGGTGAAATGGATCCTAGAGGAGAAACCCCTTGCCAAGAACTTAGAGCTCGAGATGAGAGGATAAGTTCTCTTAAGGCATCATACTATGAGACCTGGCCAGTCTCGACCACATGGGTGATCATCTGCAGTGATCTTCAAACCCATGGTAGGTAGAATATCATGCCAAATACTATTCAAACTTTGGATAATCACATTTTTCCATCAAATTTTTATTTTGACTATTCGATGGGAAGGATTGGATAGGACAACCAAGTACGTAGAAATTGGGGTGTTACATTTAGTATCAGATATCTAGGTTGTGAACCCCTAGGCAAAGAAAAATTTAGAAAAAAATATGTTAAACATAGTTTTAGAAAAATTTATGCTAAATTTTGAAAACCTAAACCAAAACAAAAACAATTACATAGCATTTTTTCTCTACTAGGCAATGGCATCCGAAATGAAAGCTAGCTCCTTGAAGAGAACTATGGCAGTTCAATAAGAAGGGCTGACTAAAAATCCCAAGAGAGTCCTTCGAAGGATTGTGAGGATGGGAACATAGAAAGAGGCCATAGAATCTCCTCTAATGGTCAAAAAAGAGAAATAACCCATCCAAAAAGAAGATAATATGGTCGAAATGATACAATTAATGCAAGAATAGTTAGGTCAACAAAAAGAGCATATGGACCTACAATGATTCCAGATGGCTGAGCATATGGAAAAACAAAAGGATCAGATGTTGGAACATATGGAAAACAAAAGGCTTAGTTAATTTAGCAACAAGAGATGATTGCTCAACAACAAAAAATAATTAAGAATCTAACTAAAGGGAAAGAGCCAGTGGTAACTGAGGAAGATACACTTGTTGACCTTGGGATAGAATAGGTGGGAACTGAGCTGACAAGGGGTATGAGAAAAATCAACATAGGCAAGTTTGATGGTAAAGGTTATGGTGAGGATGCAGAAAGATGGGTGAACAATGTATATGCATATTTTGTCATCAGAACGCTCACCTCTAAATCAAAAACCTCATGGGAAATATTCCACCTAATTGGAGTCGTTGTTGACTGGTGGGATATATATAGAAAAATCCATAATGTGGAGGCTATTGATGTCTACTGGGAAACATTCCTTAAAGTATTTAAAGATAGATTTCTAACACTGCAATTTTATCTTGAGAAATCTATGGAATTTTTAAGATTAACTCAGGGAAGCATGACCGTGATCGAGTACTATCAACGGTTTGTGCAATTGCTCAAGTATATGCTTGAATATGAGCAGCGAACTAAAATAAAAGTTTAAAAATTTCTCCTAGGATTACACCCAAATATTGGCCATCTGATTCTCTTTCTGAATCCTGTAGACCTTACCACTGCTTGTGATTTACCTCGTTAAGAAGAAGCCAACCAGAAGGCCAATAAGGCCTATTACCAAAAATCCTCTAAAAAAGAAGAACCACAAAAGAAAAATCCTATTGGTTTAGTAAAATGGGACAAGAATTGGAGTAAGAAAGATAGAGATTGAGACAAAACTAGGATTGATAAGAACAATAATAGATATCAAGGAAACAGAGGTTATCAAAACAATCAAGGTAACTAGGATAGAAGAGGTTTTAGGGATCGAAATGATCAAAGAGCTAATGCTTCAAGAGCAGGCACTCAAGAGCGCAATGATGGAAATAAAAGAGAAAGAGTACCTCGAGATGGATGTTACATCTATCAAGAGGCACACTATGCTGATAAATGCCCTTTGAGAGCTAATAAAAGGAAAGAACCTGCAAAGCCTACCCACAAAATTTATGCAGCAATAGGTAATCCTAAACTAGATGGATAGGCAATACCTTTTCTATTAAAATGGAAAAAATTACAATAAAATTGTATGCATTTTGATTGATTCTGGAGCAACTAATAGTTTTATTTCTTCTAGCATTCTGAGGGACATACCATAAAAACTTGGGTTTATGGAAAATGGATGGAAGGTTAAGTATGGGTCTAGGCAAACCTATACTATTAGTCAATATTTATTTGACCCTCAAATAATATTACCTCAAGGAAAAACTAGTTGGCATTTGTATGTGGCTCCATTACATGCCTTTGACATTATCCTAGGCATTTATTGGCTTAAAGCACATAAAGCATTGATGAATTTTGAGGAAATATGGTTGGATTTCATTGATGACACTAAACAAAGAATTTGAGTTTATTGTGGACGTGAATCAGTGGAACCCCATCTCCTAACAACTATGCAAGTCAAAATAGCCTTAAGGAAGGGTAGTAGAGTCTATGTAGTCAAACTTAATAAAAAGAAGGAAATCGAGTCTGGAACAAGTCTCTTCCAAACTTATCCAATACTGAATGATTTTTGGGATGTCTTTCCTAAAGCTTTTTTAGGTCTTCCACCCCAAAGAGAATTTGATTTCTCTATTGAAATTTTACCTAGAGCAACTCCCATAGCCCAAACATATTATAGGATGACAACAATAGAATTGCAGGAGCTCAAGACTCAACTCCAAGATCTATTGAAAAAAGGACATATTAAACCTAGTGTCTCTCCATGGGGTGCACCAGTTCTATTTGTTAAAAAGAAAGATGGGTCACTAAGGCTATGTATTGACTACTGAATGCTCAATAAGATGACAGTCAAAAATAAGTACTCTCTACCTAGGATGGACAGTTTTTTTGATCAACTAAAATGAGCCACGATATTCTCAAAAAATTATCTAAGATTTGGCTATCATCAACTAAGGATTTGGGAAGAGGACACCCACAAAACTGCTTTTCAAACCAAATATGGCCATTATGAGTTTACAGTACTATCTTTTGGATTAACTAATGCCCCAATAGCTTTTATGAACTTGATGAATAGTGTATTTCAAGAGCATCTAGATCATTTTGTGCTCATATTATTAGATGACATATTAATCTAATCCAAAGAAAAAGAGGAACACGACCGTCATATGAGGATTTTTCTCAAAATACTCAAGAAAAATCAGTTGTATGGTAAATTGTTCAAGTGTGAGTTTTACACTTCTCAGGTACAGTATCTAGGACATGTGATTTTCACTGAAGGAGTGTCTGTTGATCCAAATAAGGTAGAAATAATTATTTATTGGCCTACTATAGCAAATGTCATTGAAGTATAGAGATTTATGGGAATGGTTGGGTATTATCAACGCTTTGTTAAGGGTTTCTCTAAATTGGCTTATCCTATAACCAATCTTCAAAAGAAAGGAAAATCCTTTAAATGGATGGCACAGTGTGAGGAAGCATTCAAAATTCTTAAAGAAAAACTAACCACTGCTCCTATCCTTAGAATATCTTATCCTAAACTTCCATTTATAGTTTTTACTAATGCCTCCATTAAAAGACTAGGTGGAGTCCTCATGCAAGGAGTCATTTCTTATGAGTCCCGAAAACTCAATTAACATGAATTAAACTATGCCAATCATGACTTGGAATTGGTAGCAGTTGTACATGCTCTTAAAATGTGACATCATTACTTACTTGGCAAACCTTTTGAGCTTAGGATTGATCATCAAATCTTATGGTATATTTTCACACAACCAATGCTCAATGCAAGACAAAGACGATGGATGGAATTTCTAGCAGAATATGATTTTGGTATTGAGTACATTAAGGGAAAAGAAAACAAACTAGCAGATGCCTTGAGTAGAAGAAGGCATATAGCTACTATATCACAATGTCAATTTGGGTTAGCTGAGCAAATACAAGAACTTTAGCTTCAAGATGAATTCTCTTAAAAATGTGGTAAACTAATTCAGCAAGGATCCGAGAAAGCAAAAGAATTTGAAATAAGGAAGGGAATATTGTTCTTCAAAAATAGAATGCTAGTTCTAGATAATTCAAACTTAAGATAAATGTTGTTGCAAGAAGCACATTGTGCTCCTTATTTTGCACATCCAGGCAGTGTAAATATGCATGAAAATATGAGAAAGGAATACTATTGGCCTGGAATGTAAAAGGATATCACAAAATTTGTGGTAAAATATTTGGAATGTCAGAAGGTGAAGGCCGAACATTTACACCCAGTTGGATGCTTGTATTCACATGAAATTCCAATATATAAATGGTAGGTTGTTTCTATGGACTTTATAGTTGGCTTACCTAAAAATTATTTTCAACATGACACCATTCTTGTGGTAGTAGATAAGTTGACTAAGGTAGCACACTATATATTAGGAAATGTTAACGATGGGGCCCTTACTGTGGCCCACAAATTTGCTAGGAAAGTAGTACGGCTACATGGTTTTCCTAAAATAATTATATCGAATAGAGATTCTTGATTCACCTCAAAATTTTGGCAGGCATTACATCAAGCATGGGGGATAAAACTTAACATCAACTCTGCCTACCATCCAAAAATAGATGGATAAACTAAGAGAGTAAATCAAGTTTTGGAATATATGCTATAAATGTATTGCATGGATCATCAAAAAAAGTGGGAAGACTATCTTTTCCTTGTAGAATTTTCCTACAATAATGGCTACCATGCTTCAATAGGTATGGCTCCATTTAAGGCTCTATACGGGAGAAGGTGCAGAACACCATTATCATGGAGCAATCCAAAGGATCGGGTGATGATCGAGTCAGACATAGTTAAAGAAATGGAGAAGCAACTTAGAGATATTCATAGGAGGCTCAAATAAGCTTCAAACCAACAAAAGAGCTATGCGGACCTTAAAAGAACAACTAGGGAATTCATTGTGGGAGACAAATTATTCCTAAGATCAAACCAACCAAAAGCTCGATCAAATCCTCTAAACTTAGCCTAAGATTTGTAGGACCTTTTTCTATTGTTGATAAAATAAGCCCAGTTGTCTATAAGCTAGCTTTTCCATCTAACTTGTAAAAAATCCATGATACATTCCATGTGTCCCTCCTCAAGAAATATGAATTAGATCCCTCTCATGTTTAGAATGTTGATCATATGCAGATGGTCGATCCCCTACACATTGAAGTAAGACTAGTCAAAATTCTTGGTTTTAGAACAAAACAACTAAGGAAGCATAGCATAGAGCAATGTAAGGTCCAATGGGACCAGTATTCTAAAAATAGTGCCACATGGGAGGATGTGGCTATCATGAAAAAACAATTTCCATTTTTGTTTGAATAATGATGTAATAATATTTTTGGTGTGGGAAAAATAATATTTCTATTATGTATGCATGTTGTCTGAATAAGTATTTGGCCATTTAACTTTTTTTTTACCAAGCATTGTAAAGACGAGGACTATGTTTAATCCTAGAGGGGGAGTATGTAACATTCCTCCAAAATTTAGCTTTTTGTATGTCTACTTTGCCTACAAATATGAGATATTGTTGATCTATCTGTGGATGCAGGGACAAGTACTTTTAGTAGCGGGAGCAGATCTTTGGGAAGACACCTCCTCTTGTTGGCAGTTTGAAAATGTAGATAAAAGGTAAGGAGGGGATATGATGAGTGGCGGGGTATTTGCAGTTGTTAGGGATTAAGATCCCTACTGGTAGTGCACCCACCAATGGCTCATGTAGATGCATTCATATAAATACATTCTAGGGATTTTTATGTGTCATGTTTGTGAATTATATTTCTTTTCTTTAAAAAATAAAAATAATAATAATAATAATAATTTTTTTGGTAAGTTATATTAAAAGTGGGTTTTTTATCAAGGATCCCAAAACATGATTACAAAGGATCAGATTACAACACAATACAACAGATTGTAACAAAAGGTAACACTAGAGGAACACAAACAAGAAAAGGGATGCGCCATCCTAAATGCCAGAGGAAGGCACAATCCTTTGCGCTAGAGGAAGATGACTTCCTATGCACCAAAGGAAAAATGAGCAGGAAGGGAAAGCCCGCCAGAGAACCAAATTTGAATCAAAGGGCGCCAAACAAGTATTTGAAGCAAAAAAAGGGTGGGAGAAAGCGCCAAACCGCCCCATCCACTAAAAACCATTTTGAAACTTTCCCAAGGGCAGGAAAAGGAAACAAAGCTAGGATTTTAAAATTTGAAACAACCCAAGGGCGGGAAAACCAAAAACCACCCTTGGGAAACAGGCTTGAGAGAAAACAACTTCCCACACAGGGGAAAACCAGAAAGAAATAGAAAATCCACCTTGAACCAAAGGGTGGATCAGTGTAGCAGAATGAATCATACAGGGATAGTGCAAGATTATGAAAACTGAAGAGACCACTCCCTGAAAGCCTAAAAAAATGAATCAACATAAAGAGGACAATCACAAGCTATGAAATCCTCATGCAGTGGAAAAATAGCCTGGAGGATGGTGCATCAGTGGAACAGGAACAAGAGGAACTTCCCAGGAAATGAAGCCCTCAAGAAGGAAAAATGAAGTCTTCGAGAAACAACAACCCAACACAGGAAACAGCAACAGTGGAACAACACGTCAGAAGGAAAGGCAGGAAAGTGCCATAGGAATCCAAGAAGGAGTCATGAGGAGGCACGACTGTAGAAAAAAGAGCCCAAAATGAAAGGAAGCAGCTAGGCATCCCAGAAAACCTTCAACACCAAAGCTTCAAGGATGCAGAGAAGGAAAACCTACAAGGATTTAGCAGCAAGAAAAGTAGAGGCCCATACTTGAAGCCACAAAAGGAACTGAAAACCTACAGGAACCAACACCATGAATCCAAAGAGCAGAGTCACAGTAGAAAGCACACGGTAACCCCTGAAATCGAAAGGATGCTATGCAAAACTGCTCATGAAGCCAAAATTCCCCAGACCCGCCAACAAACAGCTTCAAGGAAATGAAAGAGGAAGTCCTAAAAGGATTCAGCAGCAAGAAGAACAGAGACCCACCTGAAGCCACGAAAGAAGCTAAAATCCCCTAAGAGCCACCACTTCATACCCAAAGAGCAGAGCCACAGTATAAAGCGCATGGTCCCTCCAACCAAAATGATGCTATGCAAAACTGCTCATGAAGTCATAAATCCTTTATTTATGGATTAATAATAAATAATAATAGTAAAATAAATTAATAATAATAATAAAACTATATATATAATGTGAATTTGTAAATAAATAAAGTAAAAATAAAATATTATTATAAAAAAAGGGAAACTGGTTTGACACGTTCGTGTAAAACCACATGGCGAGTTTTGGGATAGAATATTTGCATGGGAATTACAGGTGTGGTTCACAATGTAATCACTCCTCTTCTATATAATAAGATAGAAAGAAAAACTGAAATGGCATGGTCATCTTCATTGTAATTGCATATGATGGATTGCTTGTGACAGTAGAAGAATCATATTGATAAGGAAAAACATGGAAAACAGGTTAGGCCTGGTAGCATTCCTCTATGGAAAATTTTATATATGCATGGGAAATAACTTAGTGAAATATTTGAGTTACTTTCTCTCTGAGAAACTTATTCTCTGAATATTAAAGTAATAAAATTGTTCTTCAAGTTTTAGAAAAAAAATATATATATATATATATATATATATATATATATATATATATATATATATATATATATTGTTATATATCTGTAAGTTATAGATGACTATCATAGTTTAAGCTTATATTAGAAACTAGAAATACTTTGTTAAATAAGCTTGTCTATAGAAAATTAGAAATTGTTTTGTTATAAAGTTTACTAAGCATTTTAGTAACTTAGAATAATTTTGTATCGAAAATTATCTAGAAATGTTTGTTTTATGGCTTACTTTATTATAAAGATCTCGTAGAATTAATTTTTAATAAGATGTACATAAAGATACAAATATTTCACAAAAATATTTCTTAATAAGCTTTACATATGGTTAAAAACTGCAAGTATTTTTTTACTCCACAAAAGGAAGACACAAAGATTAACCAAACAACACCTCTGAGTAGAAACACGAGAACCAAAACTAAGTTATCTGAAATATGTTATCCATCAGGTAGAATGGAAGAAGAACTTAATTTAAGAGATCCATCAGGTCGGATATAAGAATATTGGCTTGACACCATTAGTTGAAGGAAGGTCAACTACTGAGTGTATGGGCAGTTGCACTCTTGACGGGAAGGATCAAGATAGGAGGTAAAAGAGGATGAAATAGGTATCGCTCTTAGGTTACCACCTATAATACCATGGGAAGATATTTGATACTGGAGTGATTGATAAAAAACTCAATGACAATATGGAATGGGACATATCGTCATCAATCGTAATAGATCAAGTAACTCTCAGTCCAAAATTCATGGTATTGACGGACCCTAGATGGTCTACAGGGAATGTGTAAATCCATCTAGCACTTGGCATGTATACGCTAATGGGAAATATGCATCTAACCTTTAGGTAAAATTGGACCTAGAGGAGAAACCCCTTGCAAATAACTTAATGCTCGGTATGAGAGGATAAGTTCTCTTAAGGCATCATACTACGAGACTTGGCCAGTCTCAACGACATGGGCAATCATTTGCAGTGATTTATGAACCCATGGTAGGTATAATATCATGCCAAGTACTATTAAAACTTTGGATAATCACCTTTTTCCATAAAAAAAATCTTTCGACTATTCTATGGGAAGGACTGGATAGGACAACCAAGTAGGTAGGACTTGGTATGTTACAATAATCAACTCCATGATTAGACCTATCAAGGACCATTAAATTAGTAGCCTATTATCCCATTCATCTACCAGTTATTAAAGCATTACCTACCTTTAATGGGAATGGGAACAAGATGACACTAGATCACCTTAGTGAATTATAAACACTCAAAATGATCCACCACATCTAGGAGGAAGACATATTGGTATGCTTACTAATTTACTCTCTTCCTAATAAAGCTAATCTATGGTATAGGGGATTACCAAATAATCTGGTTATAAGTTAGAAATTAATCATAGAACCTTTCATGCATAGATTTGATAGCATGAGAAATGTTTACTCTATTTTGTTTTAATTGAATGTAATTCAAAGATATCCTCATGAAAATATACATGATTTCAATCCTAGATTCTTAAAAAAATAATTTGATCCCATAAAATATTAGGCCAAATGGATACAATAATTACCATACTACATCAAGGTTTACAATCTAACCTTAGATATAATGGTATGTAATGCTAACCATCATACACCAGCTATAACTTTTGAAGAACTATGCCCATAATTTCACCCTTTTGTAATCATCAACCAAATGCTTCTACTAATCCTTCTACATCACCATACACAATTACTCATCATTTTTAGAGTACATCATCTACCATATCCTTCCAACTATAATTCCTAGCCCACCTTATCCCATCTAACTCAAACAGTTAGTAAAAATATAATTTTATGATAGCAAAGACATTGAAAGTGATCAAAACCTAGATAAATTAAAACAATGTTAAAAGAAAATAATAACTACAAAACTAGTAATCCAATAAGACTGTATATTTTACAAAATATCAAGTGTCTCAACAAGGTGCTAACTAAGGAGGAAGTCAAACACACAACCATACTATTAGGAGCTAAAAATGACCCCTATACCGCAGGTGCCATGACCCCCCATAGACATGATGTCTCTCCATGCAAGTACATTTGATGCCCTATGCCTCACCTAGGGTACCAATCCTAGGAAGTATGGGGAGCATGGTACATAGCTCTTTTGGATGATCTTCAATATTTTTTACTAAGGCCAACTCCTTGCTTGGATACAATATTTGGTGCTCTTCCTCCTATGCTAGCCTAACCCAATAAGTGCTTTTCTAGAGAAAAGGGAAAGAAAAAAGTAGTAAACTAGAAATGAAATAGTAGAAAATAAAACCTATCTAACCTAACTAGCCTAAGCTAAAGGTGGAAATGCACCAAAGATATAATAGACTCATTGTATAGTGGTGGGTTGAGTGAACACATGCATTATAACTGAAAACATACAAGGAACATAGTATCCCTAAACATGCATCATATAAAACACTCAGACAAGAACCAAGACAAAAATATTGAGATAGTCATAGCTTCTTATTAGTTGGAACTATGGATAACATGCATGCCAAGAAAAGAGACTCAAAAACTAATCGGCCAACAATACAAGGCTCAGGCCAAGGTGAGACATAGAGGAGAATGAAGAAAAATCCCACATGAGACTAGATACTTGGTATGGGTATAGCTAGCTTTTGATACTTCAATGAAGAAGGAGGTATTTATTAGAAGGCAATTTTTCCCCCAAAATTTATGCAATAATTCAAAATTTGAGATTAAAATCACTCAAGCTAGTCGACATCAACAATGAATGATCTTGAAGCCTTGGGGATTTGTAGCCATAAATGTTGTTGGCAGGTTGATTTGATTATTTTTTCATTGAGCTACTTCATGATTGAAATTTCTATGATTAGATATTTCATCATCAATGCTTCAGGTTATGGGCTAACCTCCATGTCATCACTTTAATATTTCAATTGTCACCTAGGAAACTGTGTTCGATTGTGGGGTACTAGGACCAAAATAGGTTCATCATCCCTTCCCTCATATCTGGTCATGGTGGGTTGGTTTGGTGGTTTTAGTCATGATTGATAATTGGCTTCCCTTATGCTCCTAGTAGATTCTTTGGTGAAGAGAATTTCCTTAGTGCATCCTATAGAGGTAGTGGATACCACCTTCTGCATTGTCAAGAGAATATGCCTTTATTTTAGTGGATCATCCCTTGCTATTTCAATTGGCATCCTAGTGAAGACCAAGAATTTTGGAATCTTAGTTTTTATGGACGTTTCTTTGGGTGGTCTTCTCCTCTTATTTTATATATCACTCTCTTGTTATGGATTTTAGGGTGGACCTTACGACAGCTAAAAAACCTCACAGTGTAGTCAAGGATTTACAACTTAGAATATCTAGGATGCTACACTTTGAGTAGTCCTTTGAGCTTTGAGCTCCTCTTGAGAGATAGGGAGATTTCATGGTTGCCTTACCACTCATTTATCCTAAATTTGACCACTTCGTCACTCCACTAGAGCAACCAAGAATGTGGAGGAAATTTAGGCTAGTGATGGAGAGCCGAGATTTGCAACAACAAAAAAAAACCCAATTCTCATTCAAAAACTTGGAAAGATTTATAGAAATATTTTTTTTTTACAAATTCCAGGCCCCCCAGCCCATGGAAGAAAAACACTCCAAAGCAGGTCCAGAATGGCTCTCTTGCCTTCGACTCTGCAACTCTACTTCAGCAGTTTTTGACCCTTGTGCATGCCTTTTGCCTCCCCTTTTATAACGATATTTTCTCGTTGTAACCACCGCTCGATGATTTCCCTCCGTAACGACCCCTGTAACCGTTGTAACGGCCCTTGTAACTGTCGTACTGACTTTCATTAATTGTCACACTGTCACTTCGTAACGGTCCCTGAAAATGCAGCATGTCGTGATATCACGACACATTTTCCTTCTTACTCTTTCTCTTTTCTTTTGGTCGTGAAAATGCGACATGTTGCGATATCATGACACTTTTTCTCGCTTGATTTCTCTCTCCTCTTTTGGTCACGAAAATGCGACATGTCGCGATATCGCGACACTTTTTCTCCCTTGCTTTCTCTCTCCTCTTTTGGTCGCGAAAATGCGACATGTCGTGATATCGCGACACTTTTTCTCCCTTGCTTTCTCTCTCCTCTTTTGGTCGCGAAAATGCGACATGTCATGATATCGCGACACTTTTTCTCCCTTGCTTTCTCTCTCCTCTTTTGGTCACAAAAATGTGACATGTCGTGATATCGTGACACTTTTTCTCTCTTTGCCAACATGTCGCGATATCGTGACACTTTTTCTTCTTTGCCAACATGTCACGATATCACGACACTTTTTCTTCTTTGCAAACATGTCGCGATGACACTTTTTCTTCTTTGCAAAACAACACCAAGGCAAAACACTTAGAATTTTTATTTTTGTTGTTGATGAAAGATTGCTCTACTGCCACTGGATGCTCCTGCATCAGACACCCGGGGTGGATTGAGAAGTGACCTTCACTTCTGTACTGTTCTGTCACCTTCTTTTTCAACAACTCTTGAACCTATTTGTTCAACTCTTCACTCTCCATGGGAGACATTCTATGGGCTGCCTTATTGGGTAAACTAGCTCCTGGAATCAAATCAATTTGATGGCTAATATTTCTCACTAGTGGCAAACCCTCAGGCACATTATCTGACACAATATCAGGAAACTCTTCTAACAGACTTTCAACCTCGATTGGAATATCTATATATTGTTCCTTATTAACAGTATGAATTAATGCATAACACAAAATCCCTCTACAAGCCATCCAAAAAAATTCTACCATCTACCAAACAGATTCTAGCACTACTGCAAATCTTTTCATCCACTTCCTTCAATGGCTTCAACTTGTGACGCACTCCATATTTCATCAGAGAGTAAGTATTCACATGCCCATCATGCATCGCACGTCTATCAAATTGCCATGGCCTCCCCAACAACAAATGGCAAGCATCCATAGGCAAAACATCACACAGGACCTCATCCTGGTATCTCCCAATATTAAACTTGACTAAGCACTGTTCACTGACCAATGCCCTATGGTCCTTCTATAACCATGCAATTCGGTATGGATGCGGGTGTCTCCTCCTCTCTAGCTGTAACTTAGTAACCATTTCTTCAGAGACCAATTTATCAGTACTACCATTATCTATAATAACATTACAGACCTTACCTAAAAATTTGCACCTTGTGTGAAACAGGCTCTTCCTCTGGTCTGGTTCCTTCTCCTCATTCAACAAGGTTTTCCTTGCGACCATAACTTCTCCTCTCTCTGCCTCCTCAGAGTGCTCAGATTCAACACCTTCATCAATGACCACAGCTCGGGCATTACCTTCAGGCCTCCTATTTGTCCTCTCTTGGTGTTGTGGACACTCGTATGCTCGATGTCCTTCTTCCCCACAATTGAAGCAGGTTCCACGAAACCCTCTTTCTCCATTTCCTTGACTATATCTACCTCTTCCTCTTAGGTAGTTATTCTGATTACGAGATCTGTAACCATTATCTCCCTTCTGATCCTAACTGTTGCTAGCTTCTTCTTTCTTCTCATCTCATCCTCCATCTATTCTTCCACCATGATCTCTTCCTCTTTGTTTGCTTTCAAATCTTCTATTCAGCTTCTCTTCAACCTTCAAGGCAAACTGATATGCATCCTCAATGGTGGTCATCCTAACCAGACTCAACTCTTCTTGAATACTGATTCTCAATCCATTGATGTAACGGGCTACCTTCTCCTTGTTAGCCTCTGAATGGCCAGTTTTGATTGAGATCTTGTAAAACTCCTTTGTATATTCTTTGACAGATTTGCTTGACTGTCTCAAACTCTACATTTTCCTCAATAGATCCAATTCATAATCTATAGGAATAAACTGTCTCTTCAACTTCTCTACCATTCGATCCCATATGGTTATCTTTTCCTTTCCTCTTCTATTTCTTTCTAGCTACACTTCTTTCCACCATATGCTAGCATGGCCTTTCAACTTTGTTTTTGCAAACTTGATCCGATCTGGATCTACAACCTCCTCATACTCAAAATACTCCTCCATATCATTGATCCAATCAATCAACTCCTCTGGATTGAGATTCCCAGAATACGTGGAGACATCAAAATTTGGCCTCTTTTCGATATGAGATATGGCCCTAAATAATCTAGCTTCTGCAGGATCCATTGCTTCTTGTTCATCTGATGAATCATCAGCCTCCCAAGCTTCATCTTCACTATGGTCTTCTTTCCTTGGCTCAACCTCTCTTTGTAACTCCTCTTGTAGGGCTTGCACTTGCCTCTAAAAAGCTCTAAAATCTCCTTTAGGTACAACATTTCTCCCACCACCATGATTTCTTCGTGGAGGAATTCTTCCTTGCTCTCTTCTCACAACCCTTCCACAGATCCTGGTGTAAACTACCTCACTTTCGACGATCTGCTCACACACTCAGGAACCCTAAGCTCTCTCTTATCACAACCCTTCCATAGATCCTAGTGCAAACTACCTCACTTTCGGTGTTCTGCTCACACACTCAGGAACCCTAAGCTCTATCTTCTCACAACCCTTCCATAGATCCTCATGCAAACTGCCTCATGTTCGGTGATCTGTTTACACACTCAGGAACTCTCGCTCTGATACCACTTGATGGAGAGCCGAGATTTGCAACAAAAAAAAAACCCAATTCTCATTCAAAAACTTGGAAAGATTTATAGAAATATTTTTTTTTTACAAATTCCAGGCCCCCCAGCCCATGGAAGAAAAACACTCCAAAGCAGGTCCAGAATGGCTCTCTTGCCTTCGACTATGCAACTCTGCTTCAGCAGTTTTTGACCCTTGTGCATGCCTTTTGCCTCCCCTTTTATAATGATATTTTCTCGTTGTAACCACCGCTCGATGATTTCACTCTGTAACGACCCCTGTAACAACTGTAACGGCCCCTGTAACTGCCATACTGACTTTTGTTAACTGTCACACTATCACTCTGTAACGGTCCCTAAAAATGTAGCATGTCATGATATCGTGACACTTTTTCCTTCTTACTCTCTCTCTTTTCTTTTGGTCACGAAAATGCGACATGTCGCGATATCGCGACACTTTTTCTCCCTTGCTTTCTCTCTCCTCTTTTGGTGATGAAAATGCGACATGTCGTGATATCGCGACACTTTTTCTCCCTTGCTTTCTCTCTCCTCTTTTGGTCACGAAAATGCGACATGTCGTGATATCGCGACACTTTTTCTCCCTTGCTTTCTCTCTCCTCTTTTGGTCGCGAAAATGCGACATGTCGTGATATCGCGACACTTTTTCTCTCTTTGCCAACATGTCACGATATCGCGACACTTTTTCTTCTTTGCCAACATGTCGCGATATCGCGACACTTTTTCTTCTTTGCAAAATATGTCGCGATATCGTGACACTTTTTCTTCTTTGCAAAACAACACCAAGGCAAAACACTTAGAATTTTTATTTTTGTTGTTGATGAAAGATTGCTCTGCTGCCACTGGATGCTCCTGCATCAGCTAGCGATCCCTATCATCTAGGGAGGAGAGAGGTTTGTAGGCTCTATATTGGGTAGAGTTCTACCATGAGTGGAGTCCCATTAGCTATTATTGAAAGGGATCTATGACTCTATCTCATGACAAAAATTACCTTAGTTGTCACTGAAAATACTTAATGATCAATTAATATTCAAGTCTAGTGGGTCAGCTAGGGTTTGTGGTGTGGGGAGCTTCAAGTTTAAAACTAGTTGGTGGTGAGGATTCCTTCTTGGTTTTTCTTTGGATGGTCTTCTGGATTTAGCTACTTCATAAGTAGTAAGGGATTTGGGCCTTTGGGTAGGTGTTTTAACCAAACTTATCTTCTAAGATAGGATTCTCTTAGCGTAGTGAATTTTTACTACACATACATGTAGCAACAATTCAAAAGTTGAACTAGCATAGTGTCTTCACTAAAATGATAGACATGATCCCACATAATGCGTTGAAGTTATCATGCATTCATAGACTATATAGTATAATCAGAAATATTAGATTTAATAGGCTGGCATCTTAGGTTCATTTATCACTACAACTAATAAACAATACCAAATTTAATAATCAATACCTACCTTACCCAATCCCAACAATGCTATTTTGACCAATTTTAGTGTTACATACCTGACACTTGTAATACATCGAGGCATATGTTAATGTAAATACGTGGACCATGTATCTAGTTAGAAGTGGGCCACATGTTAAGTTAGGAAAGTGTTTGTCATAACATCATATATGTAACTGCTTTATCATAAAATATCTTTGTTGTCATAGAATTATGAATGTAACTATTGGTATTATGAATGTAACTATCATAAGTTAGGTAAATCAAAATATTGTCATAGAATATTATCATAGCAGGATGTCATATAATCTTATCATGATATGGTAAGAAATATTTTTTTATAAAATATTATAAAATGGTAAGGATGTAACCCTCATGAGCTAGAGAAGAATTTGAATATTTTGTAAGGATGTTGCCCCCAAGAAGTGGCTAGCAATAGTAATATTTCTCATTCCAAATTTTTATAATTATTGTTATTTATGTTTCAATATTTTAGTTAATGAATTCTTTTGTTATTGGATATATGATATTAGTGCTACTTTTATCATTTATCTATGTGTTCATAGTTAGAATTATTTTTGGCACTAAATTTCTTATCTCAGTTCAACTCTGCACTAAGAATTTTGAGGTGAAATTTTTACAAAAGAAGAAGAGGTTCATTGCAAGTGGTATTAGAGTGCTTTAAAGGGCATGTTGAGCTTTTTTTTAGAGTACTTTATTTTATGCTATTCCTAGATCAATAGGTTAGAAATGATGTTTTGTTCATTTTAAAATAATATGGAGGAGCTATCACTATTGGCTAAGATAGATTGCCCATAAAGCATCTAGTGAAGTGAGGGGCAATTAGGCTCCAATACCCAGGCCTCAAGCAACATCCATGCATAGATTTGAGCTCCCACATACCTCACATATAACTAGAGACCCCTTTAGAAACCCATATCCAAACCTTCATATATAAGAAACCAATTGGTCATGTAATATCCATAGTGTATTGAGCATAGTACTCAGGAAGATTACCCTCTTGTACCATCAAAGAGGTGGGTAGTGCACTCAAGTGTATGTGTGGAATCCCCTTGAGTAGTGGTCTAAAATATATCGATCATTATTTTAGTATAATAGAGGACTATGGAAGAGTCCACAAAACCTAACCTAGAATCCATCCACTCCCTACTTATTTTATGAAAAGTAGAGCTCATGGGATAGAATAAGTGAACTTCAAAAGTTTAGGAGCAGATACGCAACTTGAAAACCTCTAAAAACTATTTTTTGGATATAGCCCATTACAATCATCTCATCAAGCTGATCATTTTGGTATATAGCACCCATACACTTTTTTGGGTGCCATAGTAAAATAGTTATTTGGGGATATATCCCATTATGATTATCTCATCAAGTTAATTGTATTTGTATATAGCACCCATATAGTTTTTTGGGACCCTACTAAAAATAGTAGCTACTAAAAATAACATTTCTATTTTTATTAAATGCCCCCTTAGATCTGTTATCAAGCAATGGAAGCCTGAATAAACAAATTGGAGGAACAATTGTCCAAACTAAATGCTCTCATGGAACTCAAGGGTCAAATATCTTCTCTCGTCACCATGGCAGTAGACTGCCAGTATAATAAATACTAGATAAGTCATGACATTGATGTGCTAAATATTAAGAATCCAAATTTTTATGGGTCTATTGAGCATAGACTAAATGCTTAGAGGGATAAAAATATTGATCAACAAGATTTTTCCAAGGTCTTTAGTGAGGAAAACACTCGACAATAAGGGACCAACAAAGGCATGACCCCACGACTCCCTAAAATAAATTTTCTAAGGTTTGATGGAACAGAGCCACAAAGTTGGTTAATTAATATTGAACAATGGTATGAGCTTCATGAAACTTCCTTTGACTAGAGGATATTTATAGCTACCTTTCATTTTGATTTGGAAGCATTACATTGGCATCAATGGTTGAGAAAGTAATTTCATATTATTAGGTGAACACAATTTAAGAGAACTCCTTAATCAATTTGGCCATCTTAGTTTGAATATTTTACTAGAACACTCACCAAGCTAAGACAAACAAGTATTGTGCCTGAGTATATTATTGCTTTTAAGAAGCTTACCAATTAGACCAAAGCTCTTCTTGATGAATTTTTTAAGAGTTGTTTTATTAGTGGCCTTAAGGAAGAGATAAGGATTTAGGTTCAAAGGCTTTAACCATCCACTTATATGATAACCATAGGGTTAGCTAAACTTGCAAAAAAAAATAGAATACTCAAAGGAAAGCTTCTAGTCCTCCTAAATTTCCAAACATAAATATTGCATCCACCAATAATAATACTCCACAAGCCCCAACAGTTAAGAGGTTAATACTAGAGGAGATGGTCAATCATAGATCCAAGGGGCTATGCTACAACTATGATGAAAAATGGACCATGGAACACAAATGCAAAACCCAATACCTCTACGTCTTGGACATGAGCAATACTTCAGCTTCTTCGATAGATACAAGGGAATACTTTATGAATTCAGTGGAAGAACACCCAAGTTCAGTGGATGTAGAACTACCAACCAATAATCAGGAAGAAGATATTCCCATCATTTCTTTGCATTCCATTGTATGAATATTTAAACCATAGTGCATGATAGTCCAACAATTTTTCAAAGGGCATAAATTTTTTATCCTATTGGACTCTAGTAGCATTGATAATTTTATTGACCCCAGTGTTACAAAAAGGAAAAAGTGCTTCATTTATGGTTGTGAACAAGTTTAAGTGAAAATGGATATATCATGACTTGTTTGAAAGGTGTCAAAATGCTCATTTATCCATTGGTGACTATTATTATCAAACTAAACTATATGCAGTCCCATTGGTTGGAGTAGACATTGTATTAGGTTACCCTTGGTTATGAACATTAGGAACAATGTCCTAGAACTTTTTAAAATTTGGATGTAGTTCATTTTCAATAACAAAACCCACACCATTTAGGGTGTAAAAATTGGCAACCCCAAAATTGTAATAGCCCGTCAGATGTAAAGTCTAATTAAGAAGGGTCATCGAGAAATTACAGAAATATTTTTCCATATGCAATTATGTGTTATCTAGGATGAGTGGTTGTCCTTAGAATTATTATTTTTATTAACCAAGAATCAACAAGTCTTCCTTGAACCCAAATAGTTATCGCCCAATCAATTGGAAGATCATAGAATCAATTTAATTCTTGGGATTCAACCTCCAAATATTTGACCATATAGGTACCCTTATCACTAGAAGAATGAGACTAAGTAGCTAGTAAAGGAACTATTAGATGTAAGATTCATTCGTCCAAATGCAAGCCCTTATTCAACTCTTATTTTATTGGTGAGGAAGAAGGATGGGTCATGGATAATATATGTGGACTTCTATGGAAGTGTCATGGAGAAGGATAGATCAAGAGAACATGTTGATTAGGTTTTGAATATTTTGCAGCAAAACTAATTGTATGTCAAGCAATATAAATGCACCTTAGGGGGAACAAAGGTAGAATATTTGGGGCACATTATGGCCATATATTGTGTCTAAGTAGATCCCTCCCATGAAGGAGTGGTCCAAATCCAAAATATTGAAGAGTATTTGGGAATTTATTGGCCTTACAGGTTATTACCAAAAATTTATTAAGGACTATGGGAAGGTAGCAACCCCTTTGACAACTATCTTAGGAAGGATGCATTCACATGGAACAGTGTCCTTGAGCAGGCTTTTCCAAATTTAAAGGATGTCATGTATCACACACCATTTTTGACCATACTTAATTTTTTCAAAATATTTTTCATTGAAAGTGATGCTTCATGAGTTAGATTTGGGGTAGTACTTATGCAAGAAGTTTGACCATTTTCTTTCATAAGCAAGGTTCTATAAATGTAGAATATTGTCAAATAAACTTACGAGAAGGAGATGATGGTAATTATTTTTGTCATCCTCCGTTGGTTTTATACTTGTTGGGGTGACACTTAATCATCAAGACTGATCATCATAGTCTTAATTATTTCTTAGAATAGATAATTTCTTCCCTTGAGAAGCAAAAGTGAGTCAATAAGCTCTTAGGATATGACTATGAGATAATTTATCATAAGGGGAAAGAAAATATGGCCATCGATGCTCTTTCTAGGTTGCCTTAAACATAAAATATTCTATATGCAATGTCCATTCTTAATATTTATTAGTTAGAGACACTTAAGTTTTAATGGTAGGTAAATCCTACACTTACTAAGATCATTCAGGACTTGCAGATAACAACAAAGGACCGTCATAATTATCATGGAAGTAGGGGGAGTTGCACTATAAGCATTAGTTTTTTGTTCCACCCATGTCCAAACTTAAATCTTAGATTCTCACAAAGCTTCACTCATATTCAATAGGGGTATGCATAAGTTTCTTACAAACCTATGAATGGGTAAAGTATAATTTGTTTTTCTAGGATTGACGTTAGATATCAAATAATTTATAGATAGTTGTGATACTTGTCAGCACCAAAAAGGGAAAATAATTAGTACACCAAGATTACTTCAACCTTCAACTATTCCATATTTTCTATGGAGAAACATCTCCATGAACTTCATTGAAGGACTTCTTATTTCAAGGGGTATATCAGTTATAATGGTAATCACGGATCAATTGACCAAATATGCTCATTTTTATCCTTAAGTCATCTTTATACTTCCAAGATAGTGGTACAACTTTTCATGGATCAGATATTTAGACTCCATAGGATCCCACACTCCATAGTCAGTGATCATGATAAGATATTCACTAGTAAAGTTTATGAGGAGCTACATTGCATTCAAGTGATACAATTAAAATGAATCACATATTATCACCCCTAGATAGATGGTTAGATGGAGGTGATGAATAAAAATCTTAAGACCTATCTTTGATGTTTTATTTCAAATATTTAGTCCAATTGGACTCAATGGCTTCCCTTAGCCAAATGGTGGTACAATATCACTTTCACACAAACACAAATATGACACCATATGAAGTAGTGTATGTTCAACCACCCACAATACTCACTTTTTACGTGCCAGACAACTCAAAGGTAGATGCAATGGACATAGTTTTTAGTCATAGGTAAGAAATATTAGCAACCCTCAAACAAAATTTGGTTGCTATCCAAAATTGTATGAAATAACAAACAAACAAACACAAAACTAAGAGGCAATTTGTTGAAGGTGACATGGTATTCCTTTATCTTCAATGGTATAAATAGATATCCCTCAAAAAAAAGAGTTGACATAAGCTAGCACCCAAGTTCTATAGGCCCTACAAGATACTATGATGAATAGGGAGGTTACTTACAAGTTGTAACTACCAACAACATTCAAGATTCATCTAGTGTTTCATGTATCTTGAAGAAATTGGTAGGCACACATACTCAAGTACATATTGTCCTTCCTAAACTAGATGAAGAGGGATCCATTCTCTTACAACCAATAACCATTCTAGATTGCCAAACCTGATATCTCCTCTCATAATATATTACTAAATTTATGGTGTAGTGGCAAGGGTTACCATCAAAAGATGTCATATGGGAACTATTGCAGGACTTTTAGCAATAAGTTTCTATTTTCAGCTTTGAGGATAAAGCTTCTTTAAGGGGGTGTCATGTTACATTACCCGAAACTTACAATACATCAGGGCATTTATTATTGTAAATAAGTGGACCATGTATCTAGTTAGAAGTGGGCCACATGTTAAGTTAGGAGAGTGTTTGTCATAGCATCATGTATGTAACTTATTTATCATAGGACCTCTTTGTTGTCATAGAATTATGAATGTAACTAGTGGTATTATAAATGTAGCCATCATAAATTAGGTAATCCAAGAATATTGTCATAGAAAATATCATAGCAGGATGTCATAGAATATTTTCATAATATGGTAGGAAATATTCTTGTAAAATGTTATAAAATGTTATAAAATAGGAAGGATGTAACCCTCATGGGCTAGATAAGAATTTGCATATTTTGTAAGAAGGTTGCCCCCTCAAAGCAGCCTGCGATAGTAATATTTCTCATTCCAAATTCTTGCAATTACTATTCTTTATGTTTCAATGTTTAAATTCATGAATGCTTTTGTTATTTGATATACGATATTAGTGTTGCTTTTATCAACTACCTATGTGATCATAGTTATAATTATCTTTGATGCTGAATTTCTTATCTTAGTTCAGCTCCACACTAAGAATTTTGAGGTGAAATATTTGCACAAGAAGAGGTTCATTGCATTTATCACCATAGAAATAGATGAATATTCAACATTTGAAGGTGATGTTATATGTGCTAATCAACAAGGGATAATATTCCAAGGAGCAACTAGCTGTGAAGTAGACTGAGGCTAGTAAAGGTACAATGGTATTTAGTATATGGAGGCCATCGTGACATGTAAAATATAAAGGGTTGATAGTTTCACAACAAGAGAAAGATAAATAAAAAGAGAGTATAGAAAGAGATACCACTAGTACACCTTGTAAGGAAATATGAGAGACACAAACCTATAGGGACAAATGAATAAATGAGAAAAAAGAGCCCAAAATAGATAAAGGAGATAGAGGAAAAAATAAGCCTATAAAAAGGAAAGCAATAGAGAAAGAGGTCAACTTCATAAAAAGGCTGAACAATAACTAAAATACCCCTCTCATAAGTGAAGGTCATATGATAGCTACAAGGTAATAATGAAAGTTCACAATGTGAAGTGAGAGTGCCTCTTGGAATTCAAGTTTAATATTGTTTTAGAAATAAAAAACACACTTGCTAAATTTAATATGATATAACCATTTGCTCTACTCAGACAATGAGATTTACTCTAGGAGGCTCTAAAAGAGGAAGAAAGGAGTTATACTAAGGGTAAAAAATTAGAACCCACTCTAAACAATATAGTTTATCAACAGACCATATTATATGTTTTGTTCATATTTAATTTTACAAGCTTGCCTTGTTTTTCAAGGAATAAAGAGCGTGGAACCTCTTGAGAAATGATAATACCATTAAGTATTTATCAACCACATACAAAAACATCATGTTGCTATGAGATAACATAATTTAAGAATGATTTTCAATCTATTTCCTATATTTTTTAAAATATCTTATAAATTGCATTATAAAGGCTTATTGGACAAAAAGTGTCAAAATATTTTTTATCTATATCTACTATTCTATATATTATATATAATTATTTTGTTTTATTAGACATATACCAATCTAAATAAGACTTGTATTTTTTAATTGATTATATGGGATTGAAATGAGCCCCACTCATATTACAACATTTTTGGTAATTATGCATGCATCATTTGACAAGATCAAACCTAGGTTTCTTCCTTAAATTTTGAAATATTTACCTTAATTAATTTTATGTATATAAAAATGTTTAATATAGATGTGTGAAAAAATTAAAATAAAGATTGATGCAATTAAATTTTCAATTTCATTGTAAATTATGGACAAGCTCAGAAATAGATATAATTAAGAAACAAAGAAAATGATTTTTTTAAAGAAGGGTTTTGAAAGGGTTAACCTTTCCCTTTTACATCTATTTAGTCATATTGGGCTATTTGGTGTTATTGAGATTTGAACCTTTGTGTGGGCTACATCAACTATTTGTCCCATACCATTGAACCAAGAATCCATTGGCCAAATAAAATGATATATTGGTTATGTTTTCCTAAAATCATTAAAATTTTAATCAATGATTAACCTCTACATGATAGTTGTAAGCTTACTACAGTGGTAAGGACTTTGGCTTCTCTTTGAGAGGTCCAAGGTTCAAACCCCACTCAGTATGAGGGGACCATTATCCCTCATAAAAACATGTGTAAACTCATTGAAAAAAATCAAGTAACATTAGCTCAACTGGTTAGATTCCTCAATATTTAAAAAAGAGGAGACCAAGGTTCAAATCTTGCCCAACAATACATGTATAATATCCAAGATTTATTGGAATACCACTATGTGGTGTTGATGTAATATAGGTAGGGCCCGTTTCAATCCCATATAGCCAATTGAAATATATATATATATATTAATAAAAAAACCTCTACATGATAAAAAAATTATCATAACTTATTTTTATAATGCAAAAAAATTAATAAAAAATATGTATTAATGTTATTGAAAAAAGTACTTATAGACACCCAAAAATTGTATATTTCCACTTCTCCCATCATCATGGCTGATCAATTTGCAAAGCCCATGAAATTTGCATAAATTAGCCTCAAAACACTATTCATTTATTAAAATCACTATTCATCTCCATAAGCCCCCTTGGGCTACTTAAGCCCCTTCCTATGCTTAACCCTGGGTCCTCATGCGACCACCATCATGGCTTAACCTTGGTTAATATTTACCCTGGTCAAAATTCACTTTATGGTCAAACTTCACTTTATGGTTAAGCACATGGTTAATCAACTCAATCATGATTAGCCTAATTCTTCCACCTCACCTAGTCTACCTTTTGACTAGTCTAGCCTTTCCACCTCACCTAGTATACCCTTTGACTAGCCTAGCCTTCCACCTCACCACTCTAATATTTGCTCCACTTCACATCCCCCTATGCATTCAATGACAATTGAAGACTTTTGCACACACAAAAGCATTTTTAAAATAAAAGGATTTCCACCTCAACATGTTATAAATGACATTTGGAGACTTTCCTCCACCCATGCATTTATGTGGGATGACTCATTCATGCCCATTTATTGCATGTGGATGGGTGAGGGATTCTCTCACCCAAGTGCACTTATGAGGTATGGCACCCATGCCACCTCAGGGGACACCTCACACCAAACACCTCATAGGGAACACCTCATGGGACACCTTAACTCCTCCCCTAACCTTAGAAAATTCTATACATAGAATGCCTTCTTCTCCATTTTCAACCAACACACTTATCTACATTTTGAGACTTTGCTAAAATTAGGCTAGACCATCAACATCATTTCATCATCATTCAACATCACTCACTATCCATCCTCACATGGAGACCCACACAAATCCATCACCATCTTGTGTTACTTGACAGGTTGTTGACAAAGTTTGTAGGTTATTGAAGGTGACTTAATGGATAACAAAAGCGACAGTTGCACCAGAGGAAAGTTTACATAAAAAACTATCGATTGAGGAAAACACAGTCAGACTTGCATAGAAGTGTGTGAATCCCAAGGCACAATTAGACTCACATAGTATTATGCAAATCCCATTTTTTAGCCTTCCAAAGCTCCCAAAAATAGGTAAATATCCTTGCTATGCATGTCCATCCTCATTTTATGTAATTTTAATTATATTTTGAGCTTATTTTAGAGGTCTTTTATCTTCAAACATGAGGGGTCTGATCAAGATAGGCCTTCAAATTTTCCAACCAAATTTTGTAGGTCTTATAGATTTTGCGGATAATTTTGACTGAAAGTGGCACATGAGCAATTAGCCCAATCACATCGAGGAAGACAAGGAGACAATTGGTAATTTTTTACCGTTCATACTGAAAGTGGGCTTCCCTTGTGGAAGACCCTATTTTGTAACCCTTAGAGGCTCTTTTGTTAAAGGACAACATTGTAACATTCCTTTTCAACATAAATTACAAAACAATTAATTTCCTTGTGTTTCATTCTACCATGCCCAATGGGACTCAAATCCACAATCGCCTAATTAAAAGTCAGATTTGTATAGTACTATGTGAATCCCAAAAAATAGCAACATTATGCATCATATAGCCTAGATAGAAGCTCCTGCAACATCTGGTGGTAGGTAAGCCCCAAAATCGCTTTGGGAATTTTACATATCTCTTTTTGTTTTCTTCCTTGCTATACAAAAATGATTCAAATTTATTTGGTCACATTTCATTTTACTCGTCAATAGTTAAGAAAGGCCCCAAAAATCACTTTCATCAAACTTTTAAAACCTTTTTTCTTTGTTTCTATACATGTTAGCTAATTGAATAGTTGCATAATTTAGAGTTAACGCACTTGCATAAGGCACGAAGAGGCCTTCTAATCTCTTCATATCCATGGGCTACGATCAATATTATAATCTTTACCTCATACATAAAGCTATAAGAGACATCTAGCCATAACCTTAATAGGAATATCTTGGCTAGTGTAAATAGATTTGTGCCTAAGCAAATATTAGAATAACTCACTGAAATCAAGCAACTTTTTTCATTACTCCTTTGAATAAAGTTTCTTTCCTTTCACAAAATACAATCTATTAGGTTTCTCTTGCATTATTTTCCTTCCAAAAAGGTATTTAGTTTTTTAAAAATCAAAAAGATAAAAGAGAAAACTACATTTCTTTTGCTTAAATTAGTTTACTTTCTAGCATTTCTAGTTTTCTTAAGTAGGATACACAAACTTGCACATTTCATATACATTGGTAAGGTTGGATTTCATCACCAACTTCCAATCGAGACCAATGATGTTGGAATTCATCTCCTTCCACTAGCTCACCCCCTAAATGCTATAGTAGCCCTTGTGAGAAATGTTTTAGACTTCATCACCAAAATATCCCCTACTCTTGAGATATCCTTGGAGCAGGTTAGTATTATATGCCCCCACTCATAGGGCTTTGCATAATTCAAGAGTTGTTAACTGTTATTTTTTACTAAGCCCATTCGAGGGTGAAGTGAAAGCTCGACTAGGCCAGTACCAAGTCTTAAATAGTGCCATCTCTTTCATAAGAGGTCTCTTAGAGTACACCCTTTTTGGTCACCTTTCACTGCACCTTTCATTCTACCATTCGCCTATTGTCGCATAGTTTTTCCTTGCATGCCTTTGGGTGTTGTAAGAACACGTGCTTCAATATACCTTCATAGTGTTCATTTTCCACCTACTTTATTGGTCTTAGGTTGGCTAACATCATCAAAAACACACAAAAAAATGGTTAACATCATCAAAAAACACAAAAAAAATATTTGCTTACTATTTGGCATAACATTTTGTTGCATCTAACTAATTTATGTTACAAAACCATCCAAAATAGCTTCAAAATACACTTGTTGATTTTTAACAATCTCTTTTTGTAAAACCCCTGTTGTAATCACAATGACACTGAGAGGGGGGGTGAATCAGTGTGTTCTTTAAAATTTCTAAAACATATGGTTTTAAATCCAACAACAGTTTAAAGCAGATAAAAGAGATACTAAATGCATCAAGAAAGCATCACACATAACACAACAATTTAACGAGGTTCACCAATGTGGCTACTCCTCAAAAATGACTGCTTGGACTACCATCCAAATCCAGTCAATGCAAAGCTACAACTTTACATAATCCTTTACCAGCACCAACTGGAAGGAGCACCAACCCCTTAACTTTATCCGCTTCAACAGAATGGAGCACCAACTCCTATTTTACCAGCACCTACTGGAAAGAGGCACCAACCCCTTATACCAAGCTGCAACTTGGAGGACAATAAAGATAATAAAAATGATAGAATAAAACTTTATTCCTTACAGTCTGCTATTTTTCTGCATTCTTCTTTGCAAAACTCTTCGCACTGTCCGATCGCTTCTGTGTACTTCTTCGCAATCTCTGCTGCAATCGGATGATCGACACTTCTGCTGTTTGCGCGCTAACATTTTGAACTTAGAACTCCATCTCTACACATTGCGCTTACGATATGCAGATTCGAACTACGACTTTGCACTCTACTCGACCGAACTTCACTTGCGCAATCACTCTTCTCGCATTCGCACATTATCTCATCGCAACGCACTTTTCAGACTCGAAGTAGTCCTCTTTTTATAGAAGAAATTTCAAGACAGATCTTAAATCATAGTCGGCTGTAACCCTAAGGACGTCGACTGCAAACCCTAATGATGTCAACTTCAAACCCTAGAATTTTTTGGCTGCTTAAACCTGGTGATTGTCGGCTGCAAACCCTAAAAATGTCCGCTGTAAAACCCTAGCAAATGTCGGCTTCAAAACCCTAATAACGTCCACTGTAAAACCCTAGAAGATGTCGACCGTAAACCCTAGAAGATGTCGGCTGCAAACCCTAAAATTTGTCGACCCCGATTCAACTTTTTTGGCCTCAAACGCTGCTGCCACTTCTGTCACCTTTCTGTAACTGTTGCCGTGCAATACTAACATGTCGCGATATCGCGACACTTTTTGTAGCCGTACGCCTTCATGCCCTTGCTGTCGTGAAATCATGACCATTTTGGCCTTTGAAAGCTTTCCCACCGTTCATGTCATGAAATCGTGACACTTCGAACTTTTGCTGACGTCATCCTTAATGTTGTCACGAAATCGTGACGCTTCCGGCTTCTTCCTGCCACTTTCGGCCTTTCGTGTCATCCTCATCTTTGTCGTGCAAATCGCGGCTTTCGCTTCAGCGCTTTTCTTTCACCTGTCGTGAAATCGTGACACTTTCGGTTTCTTGACGTCATCCTCGGCTTTGTCGCGAAATCGCGACGCTTCTGGCTTCCAGTCTTTTCTTTCACCTTGTCGCGAAATCGTGACACTTTCATTTTTTGACGTCATCCTCAGCTTTGTCATGAAATCACGATGCTTTCGGCTCCGTACAATTCTTGCTTCATGCGGTAGCGAAATCGCTACACCTTTGTGCCTTGTGCTTTCGATTTGCTTCAACTTTGAGTTCTGATCTTTTGACTGGTAGCGAAATCGCTACACCTTCACGTTGAGCATTTTTGGACTTGTAGCGAAATCGCTACACCTTCTTGTTTGTGCTTTTTCAACTTGTAGCGAAATCGCTACACCTATGTTTTGAGCACTTTTGACTCGTAGAGAAAATCGCTACATCTTTTTCTCTTAACACTTTCTCCCAGCTTCGACGCGAAATTCAACATGTAGCGAAATCGCTACGGTTACTTGACTTAGCTTCTTGGCCTCCGACATGTCGCGAAATCATGACAGTTTGCCTTGCACCTTCTCTCTCCTCATTTGTCGGAAATCGTGACATTTTCAGCTTTTCCTTCTCTCTCCTCCGACTTGTCATCGAAATCATGACATTTTATCCTTCTCTCTTTGAAACGTGACATTTTATCTTCTCTCTCCTCCGACTTGTCGCGAAATCGTGACAGAAAACATGTCGCGATATCGCGACAGTTTTCTAACTTGTCTTTTTCTTCGAATTTTTTCTATCTTCTGCATCTGAATGACTCCTACACTGTCTGTCCACTGCATCATTGGATCTAACTGCCTGTGTTGACAACAATGACAAACTTCTTGCACCACCTTGCTCAACAATCTCCCCCTTTGGAATTGTTGGCAACACCTGTGTACATTCCTGTAACTCTTCTCCCCCTTTGTCAATAATACCAAAGGGCTGCTGCAAACTCCCCCTGAGTCCATCCTCACACTTCTCAGGCACAATTTGTTGCATCTGGCACAAATTATGATCATGAGCAAAAGAATAGTCAAATACTCAAATGCTCCCCCTGAGAAAGTGATCACTGTAGCTAGTCACTTCTTAGGAAGTGTGACTACTCCTAATTTGCTTCGAAGGTACTCAAATACTTCCTTGGGCAAAGGTTTTGTAAAAATATCTGCTACTTGTTCTGTAGTTGGGACATAGTCCAATTTAACTTCTCCTTCCGCAACTTTCTCCTTCAAGAAATGATACCTTATAGCAATGTGCTTTGTCCGTGAGTGCATTACTGGATTCTTAGAGATGTTAATTGCACTGGTGTTATCACACTTTACTGATATTGGTTCACTGAAATTAATACCTAGATCTTTCAAAGTTTGTTTCATCCACAAGACTTGTGTGCAACATGTTGCTGCTGCAATATATTCTGCCTCAGCTGTAGATAAAGAAACTGACTCTTGCTTCTTACTGTGCCATGCAACCAATCTGTCCCCCAAATAGAATGCACCTCCACTGGTACTCTTTCTGTCATCAACACATCCAGCCCAATCTGCATCTGAATATGATATAAGAGTGAAGTCTTTGCCTTTTGGATACCACAACCCATACTCAATGGTGCCCTTGAGATACCGAAAAATCCTTTTAACTTCTTGTCACATGAGTCTCTTTGGGACTGGCCTGAAATCTAGTTACCATGCAAACTGCCTGCAGAATATCAAGTCTGGTTGCTGTTAAATATAGTAAGCTTCCTATCATTGATCTATACATGGTTTGATCTACAGGTGGAGATTTGTCTTCTTTACTCAACTTGCGACTTGTTGTCATGGGAGTGCTTACGGCTTACCAGTCCTCCATAGTGAACCTCTTTAACATTTCTTTTACATACTTAATTTGGGAAATGAATATGCCTTTCTCATTTTGATTAACTTGTAGCCCAAGAAAGTAAGACAGTTCACCAATCATAGACATTTCAAATTCATTCTGCATCTTATTTGCTAAGTCTTTACAAGATTCATCTTTGTTGTTGCCAAATATGATATCATCTACGTAGACAACTAGAACAATGAGATGCCCACCTTCTATTTTTACATACAGATTACTTGTCCACTAATCCTTTCTTGAATCCCTGTTGAGAAAGATAATTATCTAGCCTTGCATACCATGCCCGTGGTGCTTGTTTTAATCCATACAGTGCCTTTTTTAATTTGCAGACAAGGTTAGGATCTTCACTAATTTGAAAGCCATCTGGTTGTTCAATATAGACCTCTTCTTCAAGTTTTCCATTTAAAAAAGCAGATTTTACATCCATCTGATAAACTCTAAAGTTCTTGTGGACTGCTAAGGCCAGAAACATTCTAATTGCTTCTAATCTGGCCACTGGTGCAAAAGTCTCTTCAAAATCAATGCCTTCGACCTGTGCATACCCTTTACAAACCAGTCTTGCTTTGTTCCTAATGACCTGTCCGTCTTCATTTAATTTGTTTCGAAATATCCATTTGGTGCCGATTATATTCTTATTTGCAGGTCTGGGTACTAATTCCCAAGTTTTGTTCTTTTCAATCTGATCCAACTCTTCATTTATTGCCTTCATCCAGCTATCATCTTTGCTTGCTTCATCTATGTTTTTGGGCTCAATGCTGGATAAAAGAGAGTAATTACTTATTACTTTCTTTCTTGTCTGAATGCCAGTTGTGGGATCTCCAATTATTTGGTCTCTAGGATGATTTTTCTGCCACTGCCTGTTTTGAATTTTCTGTTTTCTTGCACCTCTGAGTCATCGGATAAATTATCTGCATCAACCGTAGACGTATTTTCTGTTCCATGCACCTCATCTCCTTCAATGACTTCTTCGTAGATTGGGTAGTTTTCTTGAAAGTTAACTATTTGTTTCCTCCCTTCATCGAATTTAACATCTGCACTGTCCACAATTTTCTTGAGTCTCTTGTTGTAGCATTTGTAAGCTTTGCTATTTGGAGAATAACCAACAAAGACACCTTCATCTGCTCTATCTTCAAACTTCCCAAGGTTGTCATCAGTTTTTCTGATGTAGCACTTATAGCCAAATACTTTGAGATGTTTTGTTGTTGCTTTTCTACCAAACCACAACTCATAAGGTGTTTTGCATTCATGAGTTCTTAACATGTATCTGTTTTGAATGTATACTGCTGTGTGAACTGCTTCTTTCCAGAATCTATCTGCTATTTTGTTTTCTACCAGCATGGTGCGTGCCATTTCCTGTATAGTTCTGTTCTTTCTCTCTACTACACCATTCTGCTGAGGAGTTCTGGCTGCTGAGTATTGTCTCCTGATACCATATTTTTCACAGTATTCTATAAATTCATTCGAAATGAATTCTCCTCCTCTGTCTGATCGCAAGCATTTAATCCTTTTTCCTGTTTCATTCTCAACTAGTTGTTTGAAGGTTCTAAACATTTCAAAAGCTTCTGTTTTATCTTTTAGGAAGAATATCCATGTCATTCTGGAATAATCATCGATACACAGCATAAAGTATTTGTCGTCGTTTATGCTTTGAGTTCTCATGGGTCCACACAAGTCAGTATGAATAAGTTCTAAAGGCCTGCTAGTGTGGTACTCTTTTGTTTTGAATGACACTCTGGTTTGCTTTCCCTTCTGACATGAAGCACAAACACTTGTTTGAAGGTTTCTTAATGGTTGGAATATCTCTCACTTGCTTGTTTAGAGCTGATTTTCACCAAATTATCAAAACTTATGTGTCCAAGCCTCTTATGCCACAACCAGTTCTCTTCTTCTTATCCAATAAAACATGTACCTTCTAAAGTTTTCGAGAGTGTGTACAGATTACCAGACGTCCTTGAACCAATTGCTATCAATTTCCCACTGTTTATTTTTCTGACTTCACAACCCTGCTTCTTGAAGACTACTTCATGACCTTTATCACAGATTTGACTAACGCTTAACAGGTTATGTTTCAAACCATCCACAAATAAAACTTCTTCTGACTTGATTTTCCCTTCACTAATTTTGACAGACCCTTTTCCTATAATTTTGGCTCCATCATTATTTCCAAACTTCACAGAGCCACCCTCATATTTCTGTAGTTTTTCAAATTTTTGTTTATCACCTGTCATATGACTTGAGCACCCACTATCAAGGATCCACGGTACACATTTATTCTGAGCTCTAAAAGCTGTCTGCACTATTAAAGATTCTTGTTCTTTCCTGAGCTGTTCTTTTTGTTTCCATTCTGTTTTAACTGTGGTGTTGGGTTCTAGCTTGGATTTCCCCTTTTCGGAATCTTGCACATATCCTTCGAAGAAATTCTATTTTGTTTTGCCCTATATGGTTGAATTCTTCTTTTCTGAGATTGATTTGAAACAGAAATACTACGACAGTTTCTAGCAATATGCCCAAAGTTGTGACAATTAAAGCATTCTACTGCATAACTCATTAGAGGAGCAAAAGCATTTCTACTAGTGAAACTTCTAGGACCTATATTGTACTTGCAATCCACAATTTTATGCCCATAACCATTACATTTAAAACAGAAACCATAGAAATAATGATTGAACCTGAAAGATGGTTTTTGCCAAGTTGTTGCAGGAGCCTTGGATCTTCTTTTCTTTTGATGTGTGACCTTGGTAAAACCGTCATTGTCAGTTCCTATTTCAGGACTGGCATTACTGCTTTCTTTTGCCTGATTTGTTTTTCTTTCAACAGCCTGTTTCTTGTCTTTACTCTTTTCACATTCAACATTGCTTGCCTTTGGTCCATTTGATGATTCTCCTTCAGTAAATCCCAGACCGAATTTGATACCTGTGGGTCTTTGATCGCTTAGGATTTTGTCCAGCTTCATCGAACTTTCATCACGTTTTAAATGACAGCTAATTTTTTGATCCAGCTCTTGTATCTGTATTCGAAGACTAACATTTTCTTCTTCCAATTTGCAACAGTAATCTATCTTCATGGTTACCTGTACTTCAAGATCTTCGGACATTTTCTTGTACTCCTCTGTCTGTGTTTTTAGACTAGCTATAATGTCATTTGCATCCTCAAGCTTCCTTAACAATTTTTTATTCTTTCTTTTCTCAGATTTCCATTCCATAAGAGCAGAAACCAGCTCACCTTCTAAATCAACTTCAGCCTCACCTATTTCAATAGATACTTCAGAGTTCATTCCTTCTCTCTTTTGTGTGTTTTCTGCCTCTTCTGATTCTTCTACTTCAAACGCCATAAAGAGAGCCTCACCTGTTCCTTCTTCGAGTCTTCACTAGAACTGTCCTCTGAAGATTCTGCATTTCGGGAGATAAAGCTTTTCTTTTTGAAATTGCCTTTTCTGTAGTTTGTTTTCTTCCTCCATTCACTTCTTTCTTGATGCTGAGTTTCTTCACCTTTGTTCTTGTCATTGAGAGGACATTTGATAGCAAAGTGTCCAATGCCTCCACAATTGAAACATTTAAAAGGTAGCTTTCCTTTGTATTTTCCTTTTCCTTTTCTCAGCTTTCTGACAAAATTTGCTTCCATTTCATCTGAAGCATCCTCTTCTTCAGACTCTTGTTTTGTGCTTTTGCCTTTTAGGGCTTTGAAAGCTGCTTCTCTGTCTGTGGGATTAGACCTTCCTATTCTCATTTCAAAAGCAGTCAAAGAACCATGCATCTCATCCATACTAAAACTATTTAGATCTTTGGCTTCTTCTATGGCAGAGACTTTAGAATCAAATCTAGGAGGGAGCGATCTTAATACCTTTTTCATGATAGCAGCATCGGTTAATTCTTCGTCGAGACCTCTGATTGAATTGGTGATCCCATTGACTCTTTGCATGAAGGTCTCTATGTTCTCATCATTGTCCATCTTTAAAGATTCGTATTGAGCTCGATGTGCTTGAAGCTTGGCCTCCTTGATCCTATCATCTCCTTCATGGATGTTCTCTAGTTTATCCCATATATCTTTTGCTGATTCACAATTTATGACCTTGACTAGCTCACTGTCCACTAGTCCACACATGATGGCATTTTTTGCTTTTGAATCATATTCAAATGCCTTTTTACCAGCAGTGTCTGTTGGAGCGGTTGCAGGAGCTTTGTAACCATTAACTACTGCACCCCAGATGTCAAAACCCAAAGCACTAAGATATGTCTGCATTCTAATTTTCCAGAACGCATAGTTAGTCCCATCAAACAATGGTGCTTTGTTCGAGGAGAAACCTTCACCACTTGCCATTGCGTAACTTCCAAGATCACCTTAGTTGTTTAAGCCTGTTCAGGTACTTGGCTCTGATACCAATTGTTGTAATCACAATGACACTGAGAGGGGGGGTGAATCAGTGTGTTCTTTAAAATTTCTAAAACATATGGTTTTAAATCCAGCAGCAGTTTAAAGCAGATAAAAGAGATACTAAATGCATCAAGAAAGCATCACACATAACACAACAATTTAACGAGGTTCACCAATGTGGCTACTCCTCAAAAATGACTGCTTGGACTACCATCCAAATCCAGTCAATGCAAAGCTACAACTTTACATAATCCTTTACCAGCACCAACTGGAAGGAGCACCAACCCCTTAACTTTATCTGCTTCAACAGAATGGAGCACCAACTCCTATTTTACCAGCACCTACTGGAAAGAGGCACCAACCCCTTATACCAAGCTGCAACTTGGAGGACAATAAAGATAATAAAAATGATAGAATAAAACTTTATTCCTTACAGTCTGCTATTTTTCTGCATTCTGCTTCTATGCAAAACTCTTCGCACTGTCCGATCGCTTCTGTGTACTTCTTCGCAATCTCTGCTGCAATCGGATGATCGACACTTCTCCTATTTGCGCGCTAACATTTTGAACTTAGAACTCCATCTCTACACATTGCGCTTACGATATGCAGATTCGAACTACGACTTTGCACTCTACTCGACCGAACTTCACTTGCGCAATCACTCTTCTCGCATTCGCACATTATCTCATCGCAACGCACTTTTCAGACTCGAAGTAGTCCTCTTTTTATAGAAGAAATTTCAAGACAGATCTTAAATCATAGTCGGCTGTAACCCTAAGGACGTCGGCTGCAAACCCTAATGATGTCAACTTCAAACCCTAGAATTTTTTGACTGCTTAAACCTGGTGATTGTCGACTGCAAACCCTAAAAATGTCCATTGTAAAACCCTAGCAAATGTCGGCTTCAAAACCCTAATAACGTCCGCTGTAAAACCCTAGAAGATGTCGATCGTAAACCCTAGAAGATGTCGACTGCAAACCCTAAAATTTGTCGGCCCCGATTCAACTTTTTTGGCCTCAAACGCTGCTGCCACTTCTGTCACCTTTCTGTAACTGTTGTCGCGCAAATACTAACATGTCGCGATATCGCGACACTTTTTGTAGCCGTACGCCTTCATGCCCTTGTTGTCGTGAAATCATGACCATTTTGGCCTTTGAAAGCTTTCCCATCGTTCATGTCACGAAATCGTGACACTTCGAACTTTTGCTGACGTCATCCTTAATGTCATCACGAAATCGCGACGCTTTCGGGCTTCTTCTTGCTGTCGTGAAATCGTGACACTTTCAACTTTTGACGTCATCCTCATCTTTGTCAGAAATCATGACGCTTCCTTCCGCTTTTCTTTCCCCTGTCGTGAAATCGTGACACTTTCGGTTTTACGTCATCCTCACTTTGTCGGAAATCACGGACGCTTCTTCCAAGCTTTTCTTTCACCCTGTCACGAAATCGTGACACTTTCAATTTTGCTGACGTCATCCTCAGCTTTGTCATGAAATCACGACGCTTTCGGCCTCCGTACAATTCTTGCTTCATGCGGTAGCGAAATCGCTACACCTTTGTGCCTTGTGCTTTCGATTTGCTTCAACTTTGAGTTCGATCTTTTGACTCGGTAGCGAAATCGCTACACCTTCACGTTGAGCATTTTTGGACTTGTAGCGAAATCGCTACACCTTCTTGTTTGTGCTTTTTCAACTTGTAGCGAAATCGCTACACCTATGTTTTGAGCACTTTTGACTCGTAGCGAAATCGCTACATCTTTTTCTCTTAACACTTTCTCCCAGCTTCGGCAAAATTCAACATGTAGCGAAATCGCTACAGTTACTTGACTTAGCTTCTTGGCCTCCGACATGTCACGAAATCGTGACAGTTTGCCTTGCGCCTTCTCTCTCCTCATTTTTAAATCGACATTTTCTTCTCTCTCCTCCGACTTGTCAGTGAAATCATGACATTTTCGCTTGCACCTTCTCTCTCCTCCATTTGTGCGAAAATCATGACATTTTCACCGCCTTCTCTCTCCTCGACTTGTCAGAAATCGTGACATTTTTCTTCTCTCTCCCCGACTTGTCGCGAATGACAGAAAACATGTCGCGATATCGCGACGGTTTTCTCACTTGTCTTTTTCTTCGAATTTTTTCTATCTTCTGCATCTGAATGACTCCTACACTGTCTGTCCACTGCATCATTGGATCTAACTGCCTGTGTTGACAACAATGACAAACTTCTTGCACCTCCTTGCTCAACAAACCCATCTTGATTGTTTATTTCATATAGATTTTCATAGTACTATGTGAATCACATTCGCATAGTGAGGTGCAAATCAGATTCATACACTACCCTATGAATCTAATTTTTAGGCCACAAACAAGTTTAGAAACCTTCATAAAGTACACAAAAAAGGTCAAATTCTCATTTGAGTCATTCTAAAATATCCATTTCACACACAAATATGGTTGTTACTCATAGCCAAGCTCATGAGCAAGCTCATCTTGCAATGGAGGTTGCTTGTGCAACCCCCACTTCATCTATCACTTCTTCTATAGAATTTGGCACCATCACCTTGTCAATCTTGACAACTCATACTCTTGATCTATCTCGATCAATTGTAACTTCATCCACCATGGTGAATGTCACTTAAGATATTATTCATCACCCCATTGATACTTCATCCTCTCATTCTTTGAATGAATCAACCCATGAAGCACCTTCCTTCCTGAGTGTCATCTACTTTCTACCAAGTGACTTCCAACCTAAGCTCACTTATGAGGATGATGCTTCATCACTTTCCTCTAATTCCACACATCCATTTCTCCAAGGCCAATTACAACACCTTTTGGGGAGTGATGATAATATCTCCCACACTCAACAAGATGTTAGGGCTACCATCCAAATTGTCACCATGGTCTTCACCACCACAACTCCCCCTAACACTCAGGGGGCCTCTTCCTCAAACATACCTTCTTATTTGCAATAACATACTCAAATTCCTCTTTCATCTACACTAATTGATCCTGATTTCTTCTTCAACACACCTCCACAACCTCCTCCTTATTCCATTTCATCGACATTACCTACTTCCTTACATCCTACCAATCTATTTCTTGAAATTGATCTTCTTAATATGGATCCTCCTTCTGACAATCTTCTCCACAACTTGCACAATGTTGGTATGCAAGCCCCTTCTTCAGCTAGTTATATGCAAATACCAACTTACTCTCAAATCTCTCAATTTCTTCAAACTCCTCCTACATATTCTTCTGTTCCATTTGCTTCTTCTCACATATTGTAATATAACATTCCTACATCATCTCAAATGAATGTTCCCACTACCTATATTTCTTCTCAAATCCTTCCATATTCTTCCATACCTCCTTCAAACCAGGGTGGTTTCTTCACTTTCCCACCGATGTGGACTTCCACCATGCCCACACATTTATCATCTCATCCTCTTCTTACATCATAGTATGAGTGGCCTTCCACCTACCAATAGACATCAACCCAGGTTTCTGTCCAATAGGTGGATCACAACTATATGCAACATCTATACCATGCACCTATTTAGGATTCTAATCAAAATGTCCAGTAGATTCCAAATCAAAATGAACAGATACCATCTCAACTACAACATCCAATTCTCAAAAATCTAAATCAACATTTTGTAGCTCCATCTTACCAACAACGACTTCAATAACAACAACTCCATCAATACCAACTTCATCAACAACAACTCCATTAGGAGAAACTTCACCAAAACAACTCCATCAAGATCACCTTCATCAATAGCAACTCCATCAATATCACCTCCATCAATAGCAACTCCATTAGGAGTATCTTAATCAACAAAAGTTGCAACAACAATAGCTACAACAACATCAACAAAAATATCAACTGTAACAAAAGTTTCAAAAATAACAACAAACTCCTTCATCCTCTCAACTTCATCCCAAATTGTATCATACTCAAATTCCTCCTTAATAGTATGTCCATTCACTTCCACATAATTCTATCGGTTGCTATAATTATTATGTCAAGCAACCTATCATAGAGAAAATTCTTCTTTCCACCTCTACATCACTAGTATCACCCACCAAAATGCAACTTTTGAAGGAGCGGCTTAAGAATCTGGAGTTGCAAACTAGTGGTTATGGGCTATAAATGCCAACCTACAGTCAAATATGTAATGACCCTATCCATCCATCTGCAACACTTCATCCATACCTACAAAAATATGAAATGCCTAAATTTGACAAATTCAAAGGTAAGGAGGATCCACATGAACACATCAACCATTATCGATTTGCTTGCTATCAAATCAATGATAGTGACCCCCTCATGCTTTGTACATTTCCATTATCACTTGGGGGTCAAGCCCTAGATTGGTATAATAACCTTCCTTGGCACAATCTTTTCACTTTTGAGCAATTAGCCAATCTCTTCTTGGAGCACTTCTCGATTAATATCAAAAAAAGACTTCACTATCAGACTTGTACAACTTACACCAATTTGATGAAGAACCTATTACCGATTATGTTTCTAGGTGGTGGGTTGTTATTCATGACCTAACCTTTGCCATACCACCTACATATATAGTTAAGCTATTTGTAAATATTTGCACCAAAATAACACATTCAAAGAGGCTATTGCTTAGACAAAAGTGATTGAGGACATCAAAGTCCAAGTTGAAAATATTAAACTCTATAAGAAGATGGATTACCCTACCAATGTCAAATTTAGTAGGAATCCTACCAATCCTAGCGCAATCAAACCACCACAAACAAATCAAGTGGTATCAAATACTCAGCCCACCTCCTCACCTCAACCATCTCAATTATTGCCATAAGTGCTCTTTCAAACCAACCCACCTCCTCTATCTAATCAACTATCGTTCATGCGCCATGAACTAGATGCCCTTGGTTGAACCATTACCTAACCTGTTTCAAAGGTTATATGATGTTGGACACATAGCTCTGCCTAACATAAAACCTGATGATCCCAATCATCCAAAACCATGGGGCTACAATGAGCATGTATTTTATGAGTATCATCGACAAAGAGGTCATGACATCAACTCTTGTCATCTCTTTCATCATTTGGTACAAGATCTCATTGATCATGGAACCATCCACGTTTCAAATCCTCTTGCCCCTCAAAATCAAAATTTGGGTATTTATCAAAACCCTTTACTTGAACATGGGGGTTCCAATACTCATACAAGTACATCCACATCACAACTTGGACCCAGGCAGGTTAATCATGTCAACCACAACCCAACTCAACAAGGCTTTATGGGTATGATCCATGTTGCTACATGCAATCAATGCTGTCCTCCATGCACTAATCCACAACATAATATTTTCCTCCTCTACCACCTTCTTCCAATCCCCCACCTTCACCTAGTATACTTCCTACTATGCCACGTAATGTTGTTACCATCCATAGTAGTCTATCACATCAACTTTGAATTGCTCTAGCCCACTTGTCCATCTATGACCTGCTACAATAATCATAGCCTCATCATGAGGCTCTAAATACTATTCTTCGCTCCATCAATCTAGAGATAAATGATTCAAATGATTTTGTCAATTTTTTTAGCAATGTGCAAACATGTATGCAACCTTCCATCATATTTTATGATCATAAGATCACCACTTTGGAAGGTGAGGGGGTTGATCCCCCTATGCATATTATGGCTTGTGTCAATGATGTCACATACAAATACATCCTGATTGACATAGGTTCTTCCATCAACATCATTTCTATGGTGGCCCTTCATCACCTACACATCCCACCTACTCATCTTACCACTCCTTCCCTCGACCTATGAGATTTTAATGGCTCTATGTGTCCCACTGTAGGTTCCATTATCTTACCCATCTAGGTGGGTGTAAAGACCATATCTACATTATGCCATGTCATTGAGGGGGAAATATAGTATAATATTCTCTTAGGATACCCATGGATTCATGATATACAATGTGTTCCTTCTATGCTACATCATTACCTAAAATATCTTCATAATGGCCAAGTGCATCACATCCCTACTGATGAGGATCCATTCTAATGTTGCAACATCATCAATATTCCATCAGGTTTGCCCTTATCATCCACCCAATTCACCCCTACTCCAATCTGACCTCTTGTGTCACCTTCTTTACCTCCTCTCAATCTACCCAATAATCCAATGAATACTTATTCATCTTCATACAATTTGTCATCCAAGACTCATGATCATTCAACCATGAGCTCCCAATAAGGATCACGCCCATCACCAATACCTTCTACCTCTTCATCTCATACACAATATTTCACCTCTTCCTAATCTGCTTCTACACGTCCACCACCCCCTCCATCTTCCAACTATCCAATCCTACCCACTCCCAATACTCCACCCATTCATCCGCATTCCACTTACAATACATCTTGTACAAATTCATATTCTAGCAATATTTCTTCTTCCACTTCTCAATTCCCACATGCACATCATCCTATCTTGGCCACACCTATCGAGTGCCACACTTGGGAGCAATGTACTTCCTGGATCGATGCTTTGCTCCAACAATCTACCTCATCCTTCTCTCCACCTTATATCTCACTTCCCCTAGAGTCACAACCATCTTCATCCTCATCACATCAAGAGTCCTCACCTCAACAAGACCATTATGGTATACCTCATGTCTCTATCCTCATGACCAATCTTGGTCTTGGAGAATATAACATTCATAATGCTCATGTGACCCCTCCCACCATTCAATCCGTTCATGACTTTGGTCACCCCAATAATGCACCCATGACCATTGGTGTCATCGTCCCTCTCAACCCACACATGAATCACATTAATTATCATATATACCTTGACACATCTTCTGCATCACCTACACCTAAACCATCAGAAAATAAATTATGTGCTAGCCTTGACCACATGTCTAATCCAAATTTTATGATGTGTTATCTCCAACACTTCAACTAGCATGGATTCAAGCTCGGGCATTACGAACAAGGGCTTCACTCCATTGTTGATCCACCTTTCTACTAACCCAATGACAAGTCAGGTCTAGGGTATCAACATGATCACATTAACATCTTGGAAGATGAACTCCATCACCTCACCCTTGAATCCTACTGAGGATGACTTCGAAAATGAGCCTGAGTGTGACTTTCTTGATGATTGTCTCTCTCCTCATTCTACTATGAACATTCCTTCATTCTTCTTTCAGGAGTCTCTACCATATTTAGCCACTTCCACTTGTGCTATTACCAACCTCATTCAATATTTTAGGATGCTCTCTCTTACATCATCCACTCTAGATGATACATCTTCTCCCCTTGCTCCTTCACCAATCAATCCTTACACATAGTTACATAATAGACGTTGGGTTAGACGTTCATCCACTCACTCTCATTCCCCACCCATGGTTTTGTACCCTTGTTTAAACCAACCATTGCCTTCCTCATCATCATACACCTCTTCAATATATTCTCCTTCCTCGTGTTCTTCAATCATTTTGATTAACATGATCTCTTCATCCCACTTTGCTATGCAGCCCATTCCAATCACATCTCCTTTGCTCCTTCTCCACATGACTTCCTTCCATATAAGTACTTGTTACACTTAGCAAGCATACCCTTTTCTTCTATTTCATCTCATATTCCCTCTACCCACCATACAGACATCACTCTTCATGATGAGGCTTCTCTACCCAATATTGTTGATGATCTCCACCTCATCCCTATTCCTGCTCAACTCCAAGATGGCTCCCACATGCTTGTGGAGGAGACCATAGATATTGATATTGATGATGATCCCACCAACCCCCACATCATCAAGTTAGGCAAGGGACTCTCCCTTCAATAACAGGATGTCACCACCCTTCTCATGAAATACAAGAAGGTCTTTGCATGGTCTTACACTGACATGCCTGGTCTTGACCCTTCATTGGTCGTTCATAACCTCATGCTCGATGATAGCGCTAAACCTATCAAGCAAAAACTATGTAAGATGCATCCTATGATTTCTTTGATGGTAAAGGAGGAGTTACAAAAGATCCTTGATGTGGGATTTATATAGCCAATTGATTATCTCAAGTAGGTTTCTAATATGGTCCTCGTTACCAAGCCAAAGGGAGGAATTAGGATATGCATCGACTTTAGATATCTCAATCAAGCATGTCCTAAGGATAATTTTCCACTCCCTAATATTGATACACTAGTCAACTCTACAATAGGTCATGAAATGTTGTCCCTCATGGATGGGTTTTTAGGATACAACCAAATTTGGGTTAATCCTAAAGACCAACACAAGACATCCTTTACTACTCCTTGGAGGACCTTCTGTTACAAGGTCATGCCATTTGACCTTAAGAATGTTGGTGCAACCTACCAATATGCCATGACATACATCTTTCATGATTACATGCATCAAATTATAGAAGATTACGTGGATGACCTATTGGCCAAATCTAAGAAGCATCATCAACACATTGATGACTTATGCAAAATCTTCGACCACCTTCTAGAACACAACATTAGGCTTAATCCAAAAAAGTGCATCTTTGGGGTAACCTCGGGCAAACTATTAGGATTTATTGTCTCTCAATGGGGCATCGAAGTTGATCCACAAAAGGTAAAGGCTATCATCGACATGCCTCCCCCTACAAATATTAAATAATTACGTAGCTTGTAGGGCAAAATTCAAGCAATTCATCGCTTCATCGCCCAACTCTCTGACAAGTGTAAGTCATTCAATCATCTTTTACAAAAGGGGGTCGCATTCAATTGGGACCATGACTATCAAACTACTTTTGATGCAATAAAGGCCTACCTGACATCTCCACCTGTATTATCTTTCTCTTATCCAAATTTTCCTTTCCATATGTATATATCTACCATATATTTTTCTCTCAGGATATTATTGGCCTAAAAAAATGAGGTTGACCATGAACAAGCCATATACTACATCAGTCGCACGTTGGTTAGCTATGAAACATGGTATGCATACATGGAAAAATTATGTCTTGTCATCATATTCACCACAAAGAAATTATGACATTACATGTTAAATCATACGACTTATGTTGTCGCTCGTGACAATCCGCTCCAATACATGATGGGCCAAAGTTACAATAATAGTCACACTGCTAAATGGATTATGTTACTCACTAAGTTCGACCTTGAATTTATCAGTCAAAAATCCATTAAAGGGTAAGTCATTATTGATCAACTCATCGAAGCTCCTTTAACTGATGATAAACCACTTCTCATAGAGCTTCCTGATGACTCAATGTTTCACATCACTGAAGATGAACAATATGTGGAACTTGAATCACAAGCTGACCTCACCCTCTTCTTCGATGGCTCTTGTTGCAAACAAAGAGGAGGTGCAGGCATAGTCTTCTATACACCGCAAGGGACATCGCTCCCTTTTCTTTCAAATTAGGCTTTCCTTGCACAAATAACAATGTTGAATATGAAGCTCTTATCCTTAGCCTTAAAAAAACACTTGCTATGTGCATCAAACGCTTGCAAATTTTTGGTGATTCACTTCTCATCATCAACCAAATAAAAGAAATCTACCAATGTTGATGCCTAGTGCTTAAGCAATACAAATAGGTCATTGATCAGTTACTTTCCCAATTCGAGTGGTACGATATTGATGCTACCCCATGCTCAACAAATCATTTTATGGATACCATGGCTTCTCTTGGGTCTCTAATACCATAAAATCCACACGATGAAATCACTCGTGTGCCTGTACAAACACTTCTTCAATCATCCATCACCGTGCCTACTTCTTCTAATGATATCGACATCAATTTTGTTCAAATCAAACCTCGTGATCCTTGGTTTTCCCAAGTCAAGGATTACATTAAACTAGGCATGCTCCCAATAGACTTACCTCACATTGATAAATATACATTCAAACAAAGGGTAATCCACTACACATTGCTAGGAGATATTCTTTATAAATGTAGCTATGATGGTATTCTTCTATGTTATCTTGAGCCATAGGAAGCTCAACATGTTATCATGGCTACCCATGATGGTACTTGTGGTGGCCACTTTAGTGGCATGGCCATTACTAAGTGCATTTTATGCATGGGTTATTATTGGCCCACTATGGAGCATGATTGTTGTATGTATGTTAAGAAATGTATCAAATGTCAATAACATGCCAATATCACTCACTTACCATCTCAAGCATTGCAGCCCATCCAATCCATGTGGTCGTTCTCCCAATGGGGCTTGGATCTCATTAAAAAAATCACTCCAACCTCATCTAGCAACCATAAATTCATCATTATCACCATAGAATATTTCACAAAATGGGTTGAGGCAGTTCCTCTCATCCAAATGATAGGTCCCAAAATCGTTGACTTCATTCAACAACACATCATCTATCATTTTGGTATTCCTTCAAAGATCATCTCTAATAATGGTACTCCTTTCAAGAATAAGGATGTTCACACATTATGTGTTAAGTATAACATTCAACATAGCTTCTCAACCCCATATTACCCTCAAGGTAATGGATAGGTAGAAGCTACAAACAAGACCATATGCATCATCCTCCGTAAAATTATTGTAGAATCTCATCGTGATTGGCACAATCAGATGCCACTAGCACTCTAGGTATATCAAACCAACATTTGAACACCCACTGGGGCAACACCATTTTCTTTAGTCTATGGCATAGAGGCCATCATGCCCCTAGAGCTCAAGATCCCATCTTTGAGAATCTTGCTATAAGAATTTATTGATGATGATATAATGCGTCAAGTGAGATTAGATCAATTAATGCTCCTTGATGAACATTGCATCCATGCTATTGAACATACACATGTGTTTATCAATATCACCTTTGACGTGCCTACAATAATAAGGTACATCAACATGAATTTCAAGTCAAATATTTGGTCCTCAAAGAGAATCAACAAATAACCATTCAATCACACCATCTTCATGATAAATTCATGCCCAACTGGTTAGGACCCTACATTATCTCTAGCAAATTTGGTTTTGGAGCATATCACCTTATCAATATTGAAGGCCTTGAGGAGCTTGAACCCCTCAATATCATCCATATTTATACCTTTTATGCCTGATCACATGCTTACGAGTTCTCCACTTCATGTAAATATCATTTTAGGATATTACAAAAACAACAAAAATCTAAAAAAACAATAACAATAATAAAAAGCAAAACAAATTCAAAATCACCCATTAGTGACATATTTTATACTCCATATTTCTCTATCTCTATTCTATTTCCTCCCCTTCCCTCCCCTTCTTTCATTCTAGATCAATTGTTTATGGTCACACTTTGAGAAACTACATACCATTGCCTCAGATCTCATCTCTCTCTTCTTCCTTACCAAATTCTTGCATTCTCAATCGATGTTGTATGGTCATGCTTTGAGCAGCTACATACCTTTTATTTGGTCCCATATTCTATATCTTCCTTTCTTCTTCCTCATTCCCTCCTTTCCTTATCATTGTGTATGGTCACGCTTGGAGTGGCTATATACCCTTGCTTTGGTCTTCTCTTCTACTTATTTGGTTCCTTATCAATGTTGTATGGTCATGCTTCAAGTGGCTACATACCTTTGATAAGTCCCCTTTATTTCTCCATATCTCCTATTGTTTCTTTCTCCCCTCCATATCTCCTTCCCTCTTTTAGCCATTTAACAAACACATTTTCAATACTTCTCCAACATCATTCTCCTTCATCAATCATGTTTATGCTACTATACATTTACAATCATCATTGATCCCTATCAATACCATGCCATGCTTTTTGCACATATCATCATGGGGTAATCTTGTATAGTGATTTTTCAGCAATGACATGCTAAGTTGCATTAGTTTCTGCATAACTAGTTGCATTTTTACAAGCATGTCACCATCATTATTTGTGCATCTCATGTCTTATTTCATGTTACAAGTAGAGTGCATATGCCCCCATACATACATACATACATGCATACAGGTCTCATTTCATGTCCACATGCATACATACCCACCTTGCAAAGCAAAAATGAAGAGTTAAACACACACACGTTAGTGCAACTATTGTGATGTCCAATCCTCTTTTCAGGATACTAGGTAATGGAAATATTTCAATGATTCAACCATTTATAGTTCATTCAATCAACCTTCATCCAACATTGTCAAATTCTAAAGCATTTCAAAGCTTCCCTTGGCTAACTTGAGTTCTTTCATGGCCAACTACACATGTCAAACATTAAGCAAATTTTGAGCATAGGAAAGGCAACACCTTGTGTATACTGGCCACCTAGCAAAATTCACCTCACTCATCCTATAATTTGCATGATCCAAACCTGAGGATCGACAAAAGGACAAGCTACAAAAAAAGAGAAGGAAAAAAACAAAAGCAAATGCCAAAAGAGCACCACAAAAAGAATAAAAAAGAAAAGAAAAGAGCATTATCAAAAATCTTGAATCCTTGAGGTCCTTAGGTCCATAGATCATGGGCTAATCTCCATCGGGGCTATAGACACCTGTCTAGCAATGGAGCATGCCTTCCAAGTGGTGACATATCTATCACATTAGTGATATTTTGTATAGACCACTGCGCACTTGTGGATGAGCTAGCTTAAATGGCTAAGTTTACAATTGGTTAGTCCAACCTCACTCAAAATGGATAAATGAACATCACTTTACACACATTGGTCCATGATCAACTTGAGATTAGTCAAGATAGTTATAATTTCTACAGGATATTGATCGACTACTAGATGGGTTTGATTGCTCAAACTATGGTGTTCGAATCCTTTGAAATTCTTCTCACATCCCATATTTCTAGAAACAATGGAATGGATAGCATCACAGCTAGTTTCACCAAAATACAAGTGTACTCTTCATTGGCATTTCACATCCTCATCATTCAGTTGTTAGCTTCACTCACTAGGATCAATTTGCATAGCCTTTCATTGCATTTTCATCTACCACTTGCATCACCTATCAACTTATTGCTCGCTTGGCATTCATAACATTCATTGCATGTTTGCTTGTCTCATACTCATAGTATTTTATATGACTACTTATCATTGCTTAATTCACACTCTATAAGATTATCCAAGTCTTATTGCACATATTTTCACGTATGTCTATACATTCACCTATATACATATAATTCAATCATTCTTACCATACATATTCATCTATCTATATGTTCATACATCTACACAAAAGTATACATCCATAAAGGCATATGCATGTCTATACTACATCAACACAACACATTCACACAATGATCACACATGTAAATAATGTTGTATCATATATCATATCTTAAAAATTTCCACATGCTATAATACATGTCGTATCATATTGGGCATCACCTCACATATATGTACATATAGTATATCAACATTACAAGCCCTCTTTTAGTATAATTGGTAAATATTTTCTAGTTGTCTCCTTTATCGGTCCAACTCCTCCCTCATCCACTCACACTCATAATGAACCTACCTCACTCTGCCTTCGCTATCACACTCATAGAAGAAATAACTCTAACACCCCCTCCTCCTCCTCCTCTCTCAGCTCCTGCTCGGTTTCCCTTGTAGGACCCTCTACTCTTGGGCCCATCTCCTCAATTGTTACCTCCCTCTATCTACAGCCCATCCTATCCCTATAGCTCCTCCACCTACTACATCACCTGATCCATCCACTACCCCAACTCCAAGCTCTCATATCTAAGTTACCCACCATGCATCATACTTTTGAGTTATGTTCATATCATCCATGTGTAGAATCATTATCACCTCATTAATGGAGGTACCTATAGACATAGACCATGATCCCCTCGCATCCTCTAGATCACAATCAGTGGATCCAAAAATACTTGTCACAATACAAACTATCATGTCACCCTTGAGAAATGGAAGAACTCCACCTGACTCACATATCTACCCACAACCCATCTGTCCCATCTCACCATGGCCAAATCCATCACATCCTCTGGCCACTCAGGTCCCCTTCGCCATGTTCACCAAGTAATATCTATTGCCACAAATCCATCCAACTTCCCCCTATAATACATCTCGTCACCCTGATGTGGTCCCTTCCTTTACCCCTTCATATTTTTTCATCATCACCGTGCATATGGCATGTCCTTTTCCATAGATCCATGTGCATCATAAGGTAGATTCTTTAGCCTCGCTACTGTTATATGCTCCCATGCCCACACTTGTAGCAATGGGCTACAACTCAACCTCGATCGATGTGTCCTCCTTAGGGAATGCATCTCCTTAAAGGTCTATGCTAGCAACATTGGTACCCATGTAAACCAGACTCCATCTTCTACCATGTCGCATACTACCCCAATCATATTTTGAAGGAATTTCACCCTTGATATGTCGGGTAACTCACAAACAACAACATCAACATTACCTGTCTTTTCGACAACATCTTGTCCCTCAAATACTTATCGTACGAGACTCCCTCATGCTCCACATTTGCTCATCTATCACCAAAGGTTCTCTATAGTAGGTCATTCCACTCATCCTTGGTTGTCGTTGCCCTAACCGTCACTCCCTTTATCAAAACTTGGTATATTCGATATACGCCCTCCAACGTGATCATCATTTCCCATGTTGTAAAATGGAATATATTACTATCAAGATCTCATTGCTCACACAATGCTGACACATAAGCTTGATTGTTGTGCACACTCACCATCTCTCCAAGGCTATACAATCCCACTGTCTTCAACCACACACTATCCTCTAACAGCCATACATTTTTCAAATCATCTTGTAAGGAATGAACCTGATGTCATGGGTACACCTTTTTCACCTGCATCCACCCATCCACATACAAAAATTCATCATTAGTATGTCATATAACATATATACATACAATTTATAATAATAATAAATAATAAATAATCATTCGCATAGACGTGTGAATTCGTACAGTCTACACATTTGCACGCTTCTATATTAATCTCAAATCGAGGGTGGATTTGAATACCCATTTGGCCAAATACCACCCTCATACATAAATTTTCATGCAAAAAGCATAAAAAATGAGTAAAGTCAACACAAACATTCATGCACGCATATCAAAACATGCAATCAACATCAATCGTACACATTCCAACACATTCATATGCACACATTCCAATGTGGTGCTTTCATCATTCATCACACAATGCTAGTTATACTATGCATTTTCTATGGTTTCATTTCACTATAATTTTGTTCCCTATGGTTCATTTTTAACTTCTTCATGCACAAAAATTGAGTAAAACATCTTCTTACCTCCACTACACTCCCTCCAATGCCAACACTAGATGTGCCTCCCACCATTCTTCATCTTCGTCTCCAAAATTCTATAACATTACGCTTCATAAATTTACCCTCACTTCTCTCTCCCTCACTCCTCTTCCTTCACATAGCACAAAATGACAATCGTGCTATGCAAATGCGCTTATATAGTGTATTTTCTTTAGATTCGCATAGAACCATGTGAATATTGAGGTCCTTCAGATTTGCATAGTACTATACAAATATGATTTTTCAAGTTACATTCACACCCTTATGCTCAATCATTGTCAAATCTACTGATTGTTTTCATTTTTATACAATATTTCTTCCCTATTTTTCACATTTTCAATTGATTCATCGTAGTTTATCACTTTTCTCCACCACCAACTCACCACTTGAGGGGGTAGACATTCAAAAATCAAAGTCGCCTTGTACACAATCAAACAACAAAATGTTCAATTAGGGATACAAATTTTGTCTAAAAAAAATTGTTAGAGATCATCTCAAGCCCTCATTTGCTAGGGTAAACAAAAAATGAAATTTATCTTCTCAACAAAACTCCAATTCAAACAAACATTTGATAAGCCTAATGCTACGACTATAGATGGCTCATGGATTACCTTTTTCAAAGTGGTAGTCATAAGACCACTTTTGAATGAAGTGTCTGATAAAAATCTACCTTATGGTATTAACGGTCTATGAAATAAAGTCAAGAATTCAACAATCTATCTAGAAAGAGTTTCAAAGGTATTTTTTCCTTCCATAATTGGGACATCTTACATTGGTCATAAAGTAAGGTAATCTTACGTCCCTTCTCAAAGGATTTATTGCAATCCTACAAAGAGTCACAAGCAATCACAAATCATTCATTAACAATGCATCTCTCTCATAATCATCTGCAATAATCCACCATAAATTCTCCTTCTTCAAAATCAAACCACCAAGCTTGTGTTATCAAGTTTTGCACTGTACCATGTCTTCACACAATGCAGTACAAAAAGGGGCAAATGTAGACACCCAAAATTCACACATTGCCACTTCTTCCATCATCACGGCATATCAATTTGCAAATCCCATGAAATTTTCATAAATTAGCCTTAAAACACTATTTATTTGTTTAAATCACTATTCATCTCCATAAGCCCTCTTGGGCTACTTAAGATCCTTCCTACGCTTAACCCTAGGTCCTCATGCAACCATCATCATGGATTAACCTTGGTTAATCTTTACCTTGGTCAAAAGTCACTTTGTGGTCAAACTTCACTTTATGGTTAAGCACATGGTTAATCAACTCAATCATGATTAGCTTAATTCTTCCACCTCACCTAGTCTACCTTTTGACTAGTCTAGCCCTTCCACCTCACCTAGTCTACCCTTTGACTAGCCTAGTCTTCCACCTCTTCACTCTGATATTTTCTCCACTTCACATCCCCATATGCATTAAATTACAATTAAAGACTTTTGTACACAAAAGCATTTTTAAAATAAAAGGCTTTCCACCTCAACATGTTATAAATGACATTTGGAGACTTTCCTCCACCCATGCATTTATGTGGGATGACTCATCCATACCCATTTATTGCATGTGGATGGGTGAGGTATTCTCTCACCCAAGTGCACTTATGAGGCATGGCACCCATGCCACCTTAGGGAACACCTCACAAGGGACACCTCACATAGGACACCTCATAGGGGACACCTAATGGGACACCTCAGCCCCTCCCCTAACCTTGGCAAATTCTATAAATAGAATATCTTCTTCTCCATTTTCAACCAACACACTCATCTACATGCCTAGACTCTACTAAAATTAGGCTAGACCATCAACATAATTTCATCATTATGCCAACATCACTCACTATCCATCCTCACATGGAGGCCCACACAAATCCATCATCATCTTGTGTTACTTAACAGGTTGCTGACAAAGATTGCATGTTTCTAAAGGCGACTCAACGGATAATAAAAGTGACAGCTGCACTAGAGGAAAGTCTACATCAAAAACTATCAATTCAGGAAAACACAATCAGATTTTCATAAAAGTGTGCAAATCCCAAGCCACAGTAAGATTCGCACAGTACTATGTGAATCCCATTTTCAGCCTTCCAAAGCTTCGAAAATAGGTAAACATCCTTGCTATGCTTGTCCATCCTCATTTTATGTAATTTTAATCATATTTTAAGCTTATTTTAGAGGTATTTTATATTCAAATACGAGGGGTCTGATCAAGACAGGCCCCCAAACATTCTAACCAAATTTTGTAGGTCTCACAAATCTCGAGGACAAGTTTGATCGATAGTGGCACACGAGTAGTAAGCCCACTCACATCGAGGAAGATAGGGAGACAACTGGCAGTTGTTTAATGAGTTCTTTTTTAAGAAGTATTTTGAAAGGGTTACCCTTTCCATTTTAAATCGATTTAGTCATATTGACCTATTTGATGTCGTCGAGAATTGAACCTTGGTGTGGGCTACATCAACTATTTGTCCCAACCGTTGAACCAAGAACCCGTTGGCCAAAGAAAATGAGTTATTGGTTATGTTTTCCTAAAATTATTAAAACTTTAATCAATAATTAACCTCAACATGATAATAAATTATCATAAATTATTTTTCAATGCAAGAAAATATATAAAAAATATGTATTAATGTTATTGAAAAAAGTACTAATCTATAAACATCTATTTAATGAAAAACTAAGTAAAAAATATGTTGAATAATATGATGCTTCTTATTTTATAATATAACCCTCTCCCCCTTACATATCATTCCTAGAAGTGAGTGCGATATGGGAGTGATTAGGAAACATGAGTAGGGAGCAGGAAGTAGAAATCAAAGTGCAACCAAGGAGCAAGTGCCACTTCTTATTCTAAATCTTACAATAAACTTAAAAACTAAAGGAAACATGTAAAGAAAATATAGGTAACATGGCGAGAAATACATTTTTGAAAGTCCTTATTAAAAGTAAGGATGTCTTAGTTGGAAGTTTGGATGCCTTAGCGATAAGAGGAAGAGAAAATCCATGGCAAACCCTACCTAGGTAGAAGATACTACACCAAAAGTGATTTTCAAGGATGAGATGATTGAGCATGATATAATGGTTCTAAAAATCAGAGGGTTAATATGTAAGTTCCATGGATACTGGCCAGGTTTTTATGAGATTCAAAATTGGATAAGTGGAAGTGGAGATTGAATTCAAATTACTCCATGACTTTTCTTCTGAAAGTATTTTTCCTCATTATCTTCTCCAGTTCATAAATAAGGGATAAAATAATGGATGGAAACCCTTGGTTTAGGCGCAAAAAAGAATTATATTTAAGATTATGGAGTGAGAATTTTTCTATGGAGAAAAAATCTATTAAAAATATTTTGGTGTGGATTTGGCTTTTTATACTTCCTTATCAACTCATCAATAACAAGGTTTTGAAGAATAATGGTAGTACTTTAGGTGAATTCATCTAGGAGGGACCAACTAGTAAGGAGATAAGGAATGATATATACACTCAAATGTGTTGTCATGGATATTTCAAAACCTTTACCACAGTCCTTTAGGATTAAATCTGAATCAAGATAATAGGATCAACAAGTGGATTGTGAAAAAATTGCATTTTGATGTTGTAAATGTCATGAAATTGAACACATGGAAAGAGACTGCAAAGTGAAAATGATGGAGAAAGAGATGGAAAATTTTGGGCATGAGGGTAACTTCAATATGAAACAAGGAGATAATATCATAGGAGAATTTAGGTCAAATCAAATATTTTCCACTAAACGATGACAAGAAAAATCCCTCTACATCATCAAAAGGTAAAGGTCGATATAGTTCACTCAAATCAACCATTAGAAGAAAAACATGACATTAGGGATGAGGAAGTATGATGTGCAAGTTCATATATATGAGTTAAAGGTTTAAAGGAAGATGGGAAGTTAAATTTTAAAGCAAAGGAAGATGGGGAGGCGGATTTTAAAGAAAATGAGGTGGAGGTCAAGCTAAATCCAGGTAAATCATCTTCATTTTCCTCAAGTAGCATAAAATCTTCTTATAGTAAAAATGAAAGTAGTACATAGTGTATTTGTTGCACTTTAGGGTTTCAAGAGTAGTACAATAAAGAAAATCATGTGGAGTATATCCAAGGAAATTTAGGGTTTCCATGACAACATAAGAAAATAATGACTATGGAGGATCATTTGTGTGAGGCTTTTAGAGAAACATAAAGAAGAAAGTGTTAATGAGGCTATTGCATTTTAGATTCTTTAGGGCAACATAAGTATTTATAAGATATCTCATTATGAACAATATGGAAAAATATAAAAGATTGATGAAGATAAGAGTGTTGGTCTGGAAAAAGGAGAGGAATATCATCAAAGCATGAACAAAGAGAGAAAGAAACTTAATGGGATATCGGTTTGGGAAGCCAAATAAAAATATCACGGGTGTTAATAAGAAGTAGGATTAAGCTCACTAATAAAAATAAATAGTGATGATGATGAAAATGATATCATGAAATATGAGGGGTATGAATAAGTCCCCTAAAAAAGAGTTATTAAGAAATTAATAGGTTATAGTCTTGAGTTCATTTTAATACAAGAAACAAAATTAAGTAGTGAGGAATGTAAGGATACTTTTAAGAATATTTGGAAGATGGGTGATTGTAAACTTGTTTCTTCTAGAGGAACTTCATGCAATATTGCAATAATATGGGACAAATGCAAATGGTATGGGCAATTATTAGAAGCAAAAGGTAACTGGGTTGCTAGACTATAGTTACTCCTCATAAAAGATGTTGGAAGGATCTTATCATATTTTTATCGAATACAATGATGATTTGTTGTAATCTATGGATTCTTGAAGTGATTTCAACATTGTTTTATCTCCTTTGGAAAAGAAGGGTGGTATTCTAGGATGGTCTAAATCAACGCAATATTTTGTTTCATTTGTCAATTCAAATCATTGGGATGTTAGTCCTTCAAGTTTTCAATATATATGGGATAATAGACACATTGGGAAAACTCATATAGCAAAAAAATTGAATAGATTCTTGTTATCCAATAAATTGTTGCAAACAAAGTATACAATCTCTTTAAATATTTCATAAATTCATTTGTCTTGTGATTTACCCAATAATGGTCATCCAAAACCATTTCACTTCCAATCTATATGGCTCCAAGACCTTGATTTTTTTATATGGTTATGTTATGGTGGGATGAATCCAAATTGAAGGATCATGTATGTACAAGTTTGTTTAAAAGATAAAATATTTAGAGCAAATGAAGATTTGGAATGCCAAATCTGTTGGTAATATTTTTAAAGAAAAGAAGAAATTGAATCCAAGCTCAAAAATTTACAAGAGATAGTAAAAATTAATGGAATGGATTAGGATTCTTATGTGAAAGAAAAATTATTACTTTCTTATTATCATAATGCATTCAAAAATCTAGGGGAAAATGACCCAAGGAAGGAGATAAAAATACAAATAAAAAACATGCTATAGCAAAAATAAATTTTTCATTATCACATAAAAATATTTTAACTCCAAATGGAAAAAATATTGAGGACGAAAATGATACAAGGAAGGAACTAATTATTTCAAAAATGTTTTGTCAAATATTGGGCAAGATAAGCAAGTACAAGATAAGATTTTGCAAAATATTCCATCAATTATCACATAGGGACAAAATAAAAGCTTGATGAAGAAGATACTACGGAGGAGCTACATGATGTAGTTTTCTCTTTCCATCCTAACAAGGCTCCTAGCCCTAATGAATTTCTTACAATTTTCTTTCAAAAATTTTGGGATTTATGGAAGAGTGATATGTTAGTTGCTATTAAATAGGCCTAAAAAATGAAGGCTATAATAAGTGAGATAAATGTTATTTTTATTACGTTGGCTCCTAAGAAAGGTGAGACAGTATTTTGATAATTTTCATCCAATAAGCCTTTGTAATATTATTAAAAAGATCATTTCAAAAATTATGGCAAGGCATTCTAGCTTGTGTTATTTTAGAGGAACAAGGTGGTTTTGTTCGTGGTAAACAAATTCTGGATGGTATAATTATTGCACATGAGGTCACACATTCTCTTCATTCCATGAAAAAACCAAGTATGCTTATGAAATTAGATATGAACAAAGCATATGATAGGGTTTTTTGGAATTTTCTACATGATATAATTAGAAAGTTTGGTTTTGATTATAATTGGTGTGAATGGATTAAATGTTGTTATAACACTACAAAATATTCTATTTCGATCAGTGGTTCTCCTGTTGGCTATTTCAAGCCATCTTGTGGACTTCATCAAGGTGATCCACTATCTCCTTATCTGTTCATTATTCTTGTGGAAGCATTAGGGAGAGAATTCTCAAAGGCAAAAATGGAAGGAAAAAACAAAGGTATTTTGCACAAAAATTGGTCCTTTCAAATCTCATCTACAATTTTTTGATCATCCTTTTCTTTTTTCATTAATACTACCCTCGATTTACAACAAATTATTGTGAACATTTTAGGGTTTAATATTGAAAATTTTCTATCAACCTGCTTAGGTATTCCTTTGTCTCAAAAAAAATAAAAAGGAGCTTTGGGTCTCCTTTTTTGTATAGAATGAAAGCTTGTTGGTAGGTTGGAATGGTAAGTTCTTAACCATGGCGGGAATGCAACAACTCATAAATACTACATTACAATCCATCCCTATTTATATGATGTCACTTTCAAGATTGCAAGTATAACATCAAAAGATGATAAAATTCAAACACTTTCTTTGGAAAGGTTGTGAGGAAAAATTTAGGTTTCCTCTTTATAAGTGGGATAGGGGTTTGCAAAGGAAAGATATTGGAGGAGCAAGCCTGTGAAATTACAAACTTATGAGTTTGGCATTAGGGGCAAAGCTTGGGTGATAATTATTTAAATATTAAGGAACAAATTGGATAAAAATATTACTTGAAAAATATATAGGTTCTCTTGATGCAATGAAATTGTTTAGAAAAAGAACCCTACCCAAGGATCGTCAACATGGAACTCCATATCAAATAGTTTGCAATTGATAAAGAAGAATATTAGATGGTCAATCAATGAGGGGAATTATGCAAATTTTTAGTTTGATGCTTGGTTGAAGCCTTATCCTCTTACCTCTAACTCAAAATCGCAACCATTGGCTCAAGCATGCCTAGCTTGTAAAGGTCCAAAAGTCAAAGATTATATTAATATGAGCAACAACTCTAGATCATGGATTTCTTTTAGTAACCTGGTTGAAGAAGAGGAACTCAAACAAATTGCAAATGAACTTCAAAAGATGTTTCAAGAGTTTTATTTGTGGACTCTTACATAAAATGATGAGTTGGTCTGGAATCTATCAAAGGATGGTAGATACTCGATCAAGTTGGTATATGAGGATTTAGAGCAATCAAAATTTTCTACTTTCAAATATTTTCTTTAAAAGGATGTTTGGTCTTTAGAGGCTCTCCCTAAGGCCTCAACATTCCTTTGGTTAGCAATTCAAACTAAGATTCTTATAGGAGAGAATTTACAAAGAAGAGGATATCATGGACCTTTAAGATGTGCCTTGTGTGAGAAGAATTTAAAGACATCATACCGTTTACTTCTTTATTGTCCTTTTGCTCACACATTTTGGAGTTACTTTTTAAAAAATATGGAAATATATTGGATAGCTCCATCAACATTGAAAGAATTGATGAGATGTTATATTATTTATTTCAAAGATAGAGTATTATGTATTTTGTGGAGGATTGGTTCTGCCATTTTTTGTTGGGATTTATGGCTTGAAACGAATAATAGGATTTTCAAAAATAAATCTCAAAATCATGCCCATGCCCAACTTTGGAACTGTATTATTGCCTCTTGCATAATGTCTACAAATATGGTGCTCATCATGGGAAGTCTCAAGTGCGGAAAAAGAGATGGTAACAACTTGGTTACAAGATTTGAACATACATGGAAGAGTCATCTACGATAATGGAATTAAAATAAAAGATCTACTTTGATCTAGGGTAAAATGGATATGTCCAGAAATTGGATTTATCAAAATTATTTTGATGGTGTTCTTAAGGAAATCCACGAAAAGCTGGTAGAGGTGGTGTTTTAAAAAAGAATGAAGGCAAATTTCTCCTCACTCAAAATCATATAGAACATCAACTAACAACTATGTGAAGGCTAGGGTGTTTCTTACAAGGATTAAAATTGCAATAGAAAATGATGGAAATATATTTCAGTTGAGAGGGATTCACAAATTATCATCGATGCTATGAAAAAAAAATGGATGTTGGGATTGGATAAAAAATAATATTATTATTGATGTTTGTCACCTATTATTGGAGGCAATCTTTTGGAAATGTAAGCATATTTATAGAGAAGAAAATTGGATAGCAAATAATTTAGCCAATTACGGTGTTGATCTTCATCTTGGTGAAATTCAAATTTTAGTAGGCAACTAAACAAGTGAGATTTTATCTCTTAAACCAAATGATGTCAAGGAACTGATTATGGAAAGATAGCACTTTGAAGAAGCTGAAGAATATATTTAATGGAAAAAAAAAATGAAAAAGGCTTGCGATAAACAAGCATGATGGATATGGTTTAATTGATCTAACATCAGATGTAATATTTTGGCATTTTAATGGAAGTGGCCCCAATTGAAGCCACATATAACCTATATATAATACTTCTTATGAAATTTATTCATTTCATTCTTCTTTAATTTTGCTCAACACTTGCATATGACTTACATGTGTATGAATTATAGAACCTTTTTCAAAATCAATTTACTCATATCAAAATTCCATTCTTTCTAGTATTTATTTATTTGTTTATTTTTATTTTTATTTTTTATTTTTTTTTAGATAGGGGAATCGGTAACTTCCCTTCATTTTTTACTACCAGACCTGGGTTCAAATCCTTGGAGTTGCCTCTATAACCCCTACCTCACCTCGTTATTAGTGACCCGACATGAGGGAGACCATCGATGGCTCGAGATTGGAACCGCCATTGTCAGGTTGCATGCACTCAACGAAGTCAAGACAATCTACTACCTTTGCCCCAAGAAAGGCTTGTCTCCAAGGTTTGAACCTAGGTCTCCTCTTGGTAAGCGCCAAAACTTACCAATCCACCCAACCTTTGGGACTATTCTTTCTAGTATTTATATCGCATAGTATTTATTTGTCAATTTCATCAAAAAATGAAATACTATCAGTTTTTCATTGGTAAAACTTTAAGTTCCCCTTTAAATGAAAAAATGAATTAGTCCCTTCACTACAAGTGCAAAAAACCAAAATTGAATTTTTTAAAGAACTATTATCTTACCTTGTACTCAAGACATTTGGAGCAAGCAGTGAGAAACAAAGAATTTCACACCATAAACAAAGGTTCCAATCTCATGGGTGAGCCTTAGCATTTTGCATATGGAGTTTGTGGCAAGTGGTCAAAAGTGAGGAGTTTCACACCATAACCTAAGGTTCCAATCCCATGGGTGAACCTTAAATTTATCAAGTGGCATGAGCTCAACTAGTTAAATAGCTTTACTTTTAAGAAGGCATTCAAATCTTAGTAGGTGATACATGCATTTTACCAAAGTGTTGTAATACCATGATAAAATGGTCGTGACATAATACAAGTGGGATCAATTTCAATCCCCATGGACAAAATAGAATTTGGAGGACTTTGATGGTTGCAAATCTAATCCCTAGTTGCTTCTTTCAATTAGAATTTTGCTTTCTTCTTGTAACTTGTGCCAATATAATCCATGACTATTCTCATTATGGTCTCCATCTCAAACGAGAGGTTTTTTCATAAATAACAATTTGAAATAATTATAAGGGATTTTCATTCCCTTGATGTTAGTCATTTACTCTATTAGCTATTTTCACAAGCAAGTTTTTAATTCAAAGACCTTTTTAAATCTATTTAATTGACTGTTAGTCATAATTTAAGGGACCCCACTAAAAGCACAAGTGCTACAAGTGGCATTCATTTTCTCGTTACGCAGCTTTATGACAATGTCTTGTCATCTTCATCCTCTTACCCATCATCCTCATATCCATTTGTAGTCGCATAAAATTTAACAACCTTCCAGATTTTTACCATTGCTTGTATAACCGTGTTTTACATACCAACTTAGCTCAACCAAACTATTAGTCATTCTTCCAATTAACCTCCATACTGTCATGACATTTGTGACTGTCTCCTCTATGTTTGTTTGTTACAATTTGTTTCCTCTGCATCAAATTATTTATTGCTGATTGTGGTCTGCTTTATTGCCGTGTTCTCATCAAATTTCCTTGCTTTGCAATTCGTCACTTCTTCCCAATTAACTATCAATCTTTCTCTTCTTCCTTGGTATTCCTCATTTATTTGAGCCCATAATCAATTGTGGACAACTCCCATGCACCATTGGCAGCTACTGCACAAAGCAAAACCAGTCATGGCAGCAGAATATCAAGTGAGAAGGTGCAAATATCTAGTAAACAATTAGGTATACAGTTTACAGAAAAATGCAGTTGTTTGAATAAGTAGTTAATTGAGGAGACAAGCAACAGGAAAAACCTAATTCAACTATCATCGCTTGTCTGCATCCAACAAAGCTAATAAAATTTTGGCCAACACCTTTCCAATAATAACCTCTTTGTGCTCAAAGTTACCAAAAAAACATATAATGGAAAATATAAGCATGATGATCTAATGAAAAACAACTTGCTCAGCAAAAGACACCATTAATTGTAACCTCATGACAAATATTTCAATAAACTCTTAAGTTATTAAAAGGAAAAAAAGAATATGATTTCAATAAAGATGACAAAGATCTTAGAAATAATTTGGCATAATCCTCGTTCAAGTAATGTCCTTATCAAAATGTAATTGAAGAACAACACGAAGTACATAAATTTGCAAAACCATATATGTTGCAGGTTTTTCAAGGATCAACCTGGTTAGAAGATCATTAAAGACAACTATACATGATACTCCATAAAATATTCCACAAAATAAATTACATATTGTGTGGCAAAAAATGCCTCAGCAATAAACATATTGATGGGCAATCACATAACTATCATTCCAAAAAAACTATAATCATTACTTCATCCTTCAGATTGTTGAAATGCAGAGCAAATAAATTAATTATGTTCAAATAGAAAAAGAACAACTGATAGCCACCACTCCAGAGTATGACTAATAGTAACATTGAAAATGGTAAAACAGATCAAAGAGATACTGTGATAATTTAGCCAAAAACGAATAATGCATATAGCATGAAACATGCAAAGCAAGCCCTAGATGTGCAGAAAGTCCTAGACTGCACATTGATGCCAGATGAATTTGAAATCGCAACATGTTGCACCCTCTGTCATGCTTGCTTTCCTCCACAATTCAAGGGTCATGACAGGAATTGTTCACGGATAATAATTCATTACATGAAAATCACAACTAATTAGAGCAACATTCTAAAAGTAACTAGATTTGTCAATGCTGTATGATGAAAGATAGTGATAGTGTAAGCGACACTTGTGGTTAGTCTTATTTTCCATTTGAAAAACCCATCAAGTAATACCACAAGTAAATTCAAAAACAGCCAAAATAGATGATATGAAGCATCACATTGACTTGTATATAATCATATGCTTGCATAATGGCTATTATCATGGTGGCCTACCTTGTGGATCTACCAAGCAAGTTTCAATCAGAAATGTAAGTGCAAAAGAGGCAATCAGGCAGTGACACATATTAGCTGATGATAATGCAATTAAAACTAATATAGTTGACAGCATTATTTTTGGAGTAGCAGAATATTGACAGTAAAGTTTCTTTGGAGATGTCTGCATCAACCATTGAGCATGCCATTGAAAACTTGGGCAACTTGCAAGCTAGCATAGATTTTTAAAAGTTTTCAAACACAAGAAGATGCAGCAACAAGCTACTACAGAAGTTCGTAGAATGAAGAAGGTATTAGTTAATTAAATTTTCAAAATAGAGCTTTCAACGACCCCAAAGATGACATTTTCAATTCAATCCTGAAACTAAATTGCTACAATTTTGATAACAGAGCAAATTAAATATTACATTTTCAGATACCATAACTGCAACCTCAATTTAAAACTGTAATGCGTAAAATTGTAGTAATTGACAGACACGTGAAGTTTTCTTTGTTTTAAATTCTGCAAAAAGTACCCACCCTTGATTAGAAAGGATGTTATGCTTATAATACTTCACATCAGGTCAATCAGAGTTTTAGACTTTGGAGTTCGTGGAGGAAATTGTATATTCATAGCATCTTCAAGCTTAATTGGAATATGAGTTGCAACAAAAACAATTCCACCTTTCCTGCGATGTTCTGCCATTATATACTCCAAAAGTTTCACTCCCTCTCTATCAAGTCCAACAGAAGGCTCATCTAAAAGCCAAATTGAACGAGGGATTGCAAGCAATCGCGCCAACTGCAACCTTTTACGCTGACCCACAGACAACACCTGAGCTGGCTCATTCATGACGTGTCCTAAACCCATGAATTCTAATGCCTTACATGATTTTCCACTCTTACGTTCCAGCATTTCCCAAAATTCGACATTATCTAAAACACTTAATTTATTCTTGATTGCATCCTTAAGGCCCATCCAATGCAATTCGAGTTTATACAACTCATAGATACTAGATTTTGTCACATCATGGCCATTCCATAACAGATAGCCAGCACTGGGTTTTATGAATCCTGCCAAAACACGCAAAAACGTAGTTTTCCCAGAACCATTTGGCCCTGTTAATATCATTGCACCTCCATCATGCACAGTCATATTAATATCATGAAGCACCATCTGGCCACGTCTGATGCAATGAAGCCTACTCGCAAGAAGCTTAGGAATTGGTGGCCCTCGTGTCATATTGTAGAATTTAATGGCCAATATTTAACTAGCACACACTAGCCTGGCCCTGATTATCTCAGAAAAACCATTTTCATTAGAATTCAGCATAAGCCTTTGGTTCAACTATTTTGTATTAATCTTAAGGGATCCATCCCTTCTTTGCATGCTTCTAAACACTAAAATGATTGCTAGTCACAGATGTTCTCTACAAACAGCATAAGCTATACATTTTATTCCGCCACTTTAATCTTATATTATGTCTAACCTGACCCTGTGCTCCCTTATTGTTGTACACTGTAAACCTGTTGCAAAGAAAGTCAGTCCCATCAGACTCTAAAAAAATACACATCCAATTCTTTCCAAATAATGGCCAGGCCCAGTTAAAAGGACATTTTGCAGTTTAAGCAACTCATATGCAACAATGAAAAGCACAAAAACTGGAAACAAAATCATCAAAGAAACATGCATGTGCACTTAGATGGAACAAATCCCAAATCCGCAGGATATTTATTCTTCTGCCTCCTTATCAATAAAAATGTATTTCTTTTTCAACATGCATAGAAAGCAAAAGTGCATTTTCTTCAACAGCCCCAAAAAGTAAATCTAACTTTTCAAATAATATTGTTGAAAAGGGATTGCATTCCATTAGTAACTTGTAGAGTCACAAAACAGTATTAATTTAACATGACTCTACAAAATGCAGCCTAGTGGGTAGTTACTCCTGCATCAATAACAACTAAAATGTCTATCCTTCCCAAAACTGTTAGAGTGCATTTTCCTCTAGGAAATAATGAAATACAAGTGAACCTAGGTACAAACTTAACAAAGATACTGAGACCTCGTCATGCATTGTATAAATTGTGTCCCACCATATACATGCATATCAATAACCTGCTAGAGTTCTGGCAATGGTAAATGCTTGTATTTCATCAATATCAAGAAATGCACTGCAAATATCTGACAAAGAATTATAAGATCTGCAAATTGAGGATTTTAATTTTTCTTTTGAATTATCAAATGGCATGAGCTCAACCAGTTAAATTCCTCACCTTTTCATGCAGAAGACACAGGTTTGAATCTTACCAAGTGATACATGCATAATTGCCAAGCTGTTATAATACCACCATGTGATCGCGATGTAATACATGTGGGGCCTGTTTCAATCCCATATAACCAATTTGTTTTTTTTATATAAAAATTTGAATTTCTCAGTGTTTAGGAAGTGGTGTGAAGATTTCTCTAAAGCCAATTCTGTGCACCTTCACTGCCTGGTGCAGGAATTGTTTCCCCAACCTTCCCATTCAATTTTGGTTGTATTTGGAAACATGGTTCATTCTGTCATTACCTTTCTCTGTCATAAGCATTGTAGGTTGTTTCCATGGACTTGTCCCTTGTACTTGATACCCATGGGTGCTGGTCCCTTGTTCCCTTCCATTGGTATGCATGCCCTCTACTTGCAATTCAAGCAAAGGATTTTCTTGACCACGGACATTTTGAGTTTACTTTCTATTATTCATGCAATAGTCACAAACGGCATGAATCTCATTATTTTTGCAGAAACTTCTATACCATGTATAATTTGTAGTAGAAATGAACTATGTGCTTATAATACATACATATATATATGTGTGTGTGCACGCGCGTGCACACACATGCATGTGTATACAGATCTATATGTGTGTGTACACGCGCGTGCACACACATGCATATGTATACAGATCTATATGTGTGTGTGTGCACGCATGCACAGCGGTACCCTTGGCTGTCCCCTTTTTCCTTGAATTTTGGGAAACTTCCCAATGTCCCCTTTTTGCATCCCACCTTTTCTCATGCCCTCTAGAAGGGTACTTGGTGGAACACAGGGACACAAATTTAATAAGCTAGTCTATTTATCTGTTAAGCTTGACTTCTCCTCTATGGAATCCATGGAGACCAGATTGGAAGCCACCATATCACACCTATTCATCGTATCAATCTGTTGAACCATTGCTTCCAAGAGTTCCAACAACAAAGCCTGGATCACAGAAATCCAGACAGTTCTTTGGTGCCCAAGGCCCCTCAAGAACCTCTAATTGAAGGTATGCCTAGCAAGAGTTATACCACCAGAGCCAAAACAACTCCTCCAACTCTCTAATACCTCATCTGAGGTAGCTAGGCCATGATATGTTGTTCAACCAAGGCACCTTTAGGCCTAGAAGTAACCTGAGATAACTGGTAGGGCCCGCTCAGGACTCTCGTGCGTCTCACAAATAAGAATGATGTCATGTCTGCCAATCACATCAGAAAGGGACCCTGGGGTAGACCACATCGTACCATTGCAATTCCAACAAGCTACAGCTAGCTTATCTACCACCCCCCTTCCGTGACAAAGCAGTTATCTACCACCCCCCTTCCGTGACAAAGCAGTCATTTGCTAGGCAAGGGTTTGGACCACCCAAGTGGGGGAGAGTCTCTAATCATTGCACGCAAATTACGAATAACTACCCATTTGTTGGCTTTATTGGCCACGGCTACTTATTTCCTTGCTTTCTTCAATTCTTCAACCTTGAGTTGCGTTAAGTCCTCATCAAGGTATATATTGTCCTAAAGAGTAAATATTTTCCGTTTGGCCCTCAACGCCTTCATACGCTCTTTCACATTTTTGAAGCATTTAACCAATGTGGAGTTTGGAGAAAACCATGCTCTCTCGAGAGTAATGTCTGTTAACTCAAGAGTGTTGTGAATGAAAGCATTTCCAGCTTGAAGTGGATCAATAGGCTTGGGCACCCCACGAACCCTGAGATTGAGCGCTTTCGCATTACGGATCCTTTCTTCTTCAAATTTAGCCTGGACAGCCAACTCAACTATGGGGGGGTTCTTTCCCGCTACAACCTGAACCCAAGATTGTTGGTCGGCTAGGTTTTGGCTTTGTGCAGTTGACGCTTCCTTGAGAGGTTCCTGTTCAGCAAGAAGAATAGCCTATTCATCTCAAATTTTTTAAATTTCAGTGTAAATTCGCAGAATTCTGAGGAGGTTGTTCGGTATGTGCAGTCTGCAATTGAGTAATAATGGCTTGTTGATCCTGAAGTTTATTTTGGAGGTCCGTGATAATGCGGCTACCGTCTTTCACTTGGTCTTGCAAGGAGAGTATAATGCTAGCTTGTGTGTCTAGCTGTTTTTGAAGAGAATTAATCTGTTTAGACAAACGTTGATATGAAACTGTAGTGTGAAGGCGTTGGACAGATTTAAGGGGAGAAGCCCGCGTCTCATCCATTCTTCCTTCATCAAGAATCCCCATAACTACGCTAGAAGCCCTAGGGCCGCTCAAGAAACGACAACGCTAGGGCTCGTTGTCACGCCTGAAAAACCCCTTGTTCCTTGTTCTACCCGCGACACTGTTCACCCTGTGCAACACTGTTCACCCCGTGCAACATTGTTCACGCCGTGACATTGTTCACCCTGCTGTTCACCCCGTGCGACACTATTCACGCTGCGACACTGTTCACCCCATGTGACACTATTCACGCCGCGACATTGTTCACCCCGTGCGACACTATTCACACACACTGTTCACCCAAAGAGACAGTGTACATCGCGAGGGGTGAACAGGATATCATGGACCTTTCAAATGTGCCTTATGTGAGAAGGATTTAGAAACATCAAACCATTTACTTTTTCATTGTCCCTTTGCTCACAACATTTGGGGCTGTTTTTCTTTTAATATGAGAATTTACTGGGGAGCTTCATCAACATTGAAAGAGTTGATGAAATGTTGGATTAATTATTTCGAATTTAAAGCATTATGTACTCTATGGAGGATTGGGCCTACCCTTATTTGATGGAATTTATGGCTTAAAAGGAATAATAAAAATTTTAAAAATAAATATCAAAATCAATGCCCAAGTTTTGAACCATATTTTTGCCTCTCTTGTAGAATGTTTACAGATATGGTGCTCATCATGGGAAGTCTCATGTGTGGAAAAAGAGGTGCTAGCCACCTGATTACAGGATTTGAATGTACATGGAAGGGTCATCTTCAACAGCAGCATCAACCCAAAGGATTTGCTTCGCTCTATGGTAAAATAGAAATATTTAGAAATTGAGTTTATCAAAATTAATTTTCATGGTGATTCCAAAGGAAATCTAGGAAAAGCTGGTGGAGGTGATGTTTTTTTATATAATAAAGGCAAAATTCTCCTCACTTACTCAAGATCATATGAAACTTCAACTAACAAGTATGTCAAGGTTAAGGCACTTCTTGCAGGAATTAAATTTACAACTCCAAAAACATGTAAAAATATTTCAATTGAGGGGGATTCACAAATTATGCTATCAACAAAAATGGACATGGGATTGAATAAAAATTAATATTATTGCTGAGGTTCATCAACTATTGTTAGAAGCAATCTCTTGAAATGCGAGCATATCTATAGAGAAGGAAATTGGATAGCAGATAATTGAACCAATCACAGTGTTGATCTTTGTCTTGGTGAAATTCAAATTTTAGAAGGCAATTAACCGAGTGAGATTTTATCTTTTTATGTCAAGAAGCTTGTTACAAATGCAATGCAATTCAAGGAAAATGAGGAATATATTTGATAGGAAAGGTAATGAAGAATATCTTTGATAAAACAGCAAGCTGGATAAAGTTTAATTGAACTGACAGCAAATGTAATATTTTAATGAGAGCAATTAAAATCAATCTATTAAATTATGTTTAAAACTCGTAACTATGTTAAGAAGTCCTTATTGATAGGATAATAAACAATTGTAACAGATCTTGGTATTCCAATGCAATCCTGATGTCAATGAAGTAGCAGGGTGTACGTCCAGTGGACCATGATCTAGTGATAAGGTGGCAATTAATCATGTGACTTAACCATGCCAAGATGCCAATATAATCTAAATTGTTAGATGACAGTTTTCCCCGAGTTTGACAGTGGACTATCTATCGGCTATGTTTATCTCACAAAAGAGTAGCAGCCTTTAAGGTATTGCAAGCCAAAACTTCTAAACCAGCAAAAGGACTATTTCTAATATCCACTCTTACAAACTTAAACTTCAGCAGAAATGAACCCATGACTGGTTTTATCAATTATTAGGGTTTATTGTTTAGGGTTATTAGCATCATGCCCTAAAATTTTGAATGGGTTTGGCGTTTTGGCTTATTATAGTCTGTATGAAATCGATGTCGTGGTAAAAATAACTTTCCTTGCATAAACAATATGGGAATCGATTATTGATCCGATATGCCTCTTTAAACCCCAGCCGTCTCGATTGGTGAAATATTACAGAAAGGCTTGTTGAACGATTTATATCATATGGAAACGCCGTAAGAGCAATGATAACCCCAAAGAAATCTATATTTGGCTTAGATAACAATCAATGAAAATGCAGGACAATTTATGCTCTGAAAATAAAGCACCAAAATACCTGCATGAATTCTCACTACGTCGCTACGTGCAGCCTTGTTGCCTGAGGAAGCGCATCTCCACTTTACCGCAACGGTAGAATGTTTTATTGTACATTGCTTAAACATTTTTTTTTAATATACATTTATATACATCTATTGCTGTGTGAATTATTTTATTTTTATTTTTATATTAATTTTTTTTAATTTGAAAAGTAAGGTTTTAAAAGGGTTATTTTTTACATCATGTAAAGTTATATAACTTATTTTTTAGTTGCATAGATTTATTTATATGTTTCAACTATTAAACTAAAATTTCTTTAACTTCAACCAAGACGGACTGTTTAACAACCCAACTCCCAATGACAAGCACTTAGTTGTTATCTTACCACTACTAGCCGACCTACCACTTTTAATATTAGTTTAATGGTGTAAAGTTTAACAACCCAACTCCCAATGACAAGCACTTAGTTGTTATCTTACCACTACTAGCCGACCTACCACTTTTAATATTAGTTTAATGGTGTAAAGATTATTTACAATGGCTTATTCATACAATGAAAGTTTTTTATTTTTAATAATTTATTGAGGTTAGTGTGAGAAACCCCTACGATGTTCAAGGCATCCTCATCCCAACCATAACTTCTGATAAGGGTGAGAGTTGAGAGGGACCAAACACACATCCATACACACACCCACTCACCCACGATGCAATTTGAACCTTAGACCCCCCAAAGAAAAGCCAAAACACATACCATTATGCTGTCCCCAAGACCATACCATGAAATTTTTTCTTATCCTAATACTCAAAATTTACAAAATTCATAAATATTTATTTATTTATTTATTTATTTATTTATTTATTTATTTATATATAGAGGACTAGTTACATTCATAGTTTTTTTAGGACCAAGTAAAGCTTGACTTCTCAACAACATTTATTCTACCTTATTATTATTTAACCCGATGTAAGAGTATAATATAAATAAAGTTTTATAGCTTAAAAATTAAGATGTAAGTAATTTGTAGGTTTTAGTTTAATGTTTCAAAGGAATATATTTAAGTTTGTTTTATTATATTTGAATACCTGGGCACGAGGAGAAACATTGGGGATCGAGATTATATAATTAAATTTTTATAGTTTAGTGTTTGCTTTATAAAAAGATATACCTAATTTTTAGGTTATAGTTTAATGTTTTAAAGAAATATATTTAAGTTTGTTTCATTATATTTAAATGAGTGATTAAGCTTAATGTTCAATTAAATCAAATCAATTTATTTCGAGGTAAAAAGTAAGAATAAAGAATGGAATTTTAGAAATTGTTATACATATACATTTCATATAATTTGGTATCACAAAAATGTTAAATATTATATTGGTACAAGTACAATATGAAATCTCAATTAAGGTTAAAAACATATGCTTTAGTGCATGCATTATGGATGATTTGGTACATGAAAAGGCTTGGTTCCCAACACATTTTTGGGCTCTTACTTGTAACTCTTGTCCTTTTAAGTGGGACTACAAGGAGTGGTGTGGAGGTAGGTGTAAATAGTAAAAGTAAATCCTTCAAAGATATTATGGAGAAATCATTTGTATTTGAAATCTAAAATCCTAAATGAGTTTAGATTTTATGCTAAGATACTTTTGAAGGAATTGATTAATTAGTAACATTTACCTCAAGTTCAATTGCACTAAGGCAATGATTAAGGAGCCTACAATGGGTTTTTTTAGACATAAAAAAAAAAAATTGGAAGTCAAACTCTATTAAATAGATGGACAAATGACATAAAGAAGAGGAATTAAAGGTTAGGCCTCTCATACTTAAAAGACATATGGACCAGATCATATAGTCATTTGAATGAGAGGTTTTTTGTAGTTATTCTTAGGAACAAGTAAAATAGAATAATGACAATGAAAGGGGTTCCATGGTTTATGGCATTATGGACCTTACTGTTAGATATTTTGTTAGAATAAGTAAATATGATAGGGATTTTTTGTTGAGCAAGGTGCAACGACAGTATTGTCATTGTTGTCAACATAGTCAGATAGATCGGTTGATGCAGTGGACAAGAGTTCAGAGGTTATTCAGAGTATGTACAGTGATGTTAAATGCTTATGAGGATGTTAGTCAAAAAGTGACTAACTACATAAAAACAGTTGATGCACCTTTTTGCATATTTTCCAAGAAGACCGAAGTGGCCCATATGCTAAATATCAAAGGAAAAGCAAAATACAGCAAGAAAGAAAAAGTGTCGCGATATCGCGACATGTTGAGCAAGAAGGAAAAAGTGTCGCGATATCGCGACATGTTGAGCAAGAAGGAAAAAGTGTCGCGATATCGCGACATGTTGAGCAAGAAGGAAAAAGTGTCGCGATATCGCGACATGTTGAGCAAGAAGGAAAGAGTGTCGCGATATCGCGACATGTTGAGCAAGAAGGAAAGAGTGTCGCGATATCGCGACATGTAGAGCAAGAAGGAAAAAGTGTCGCGATATCGCGACATGTCGCATTTTCGTGACCAAAAGAGAAGAGAAAGAGTAAGAAGGAAAAAGTGTCACGATATCGCGACATGTCGCATTTTCGCGACCAAAAGAGAAGAGAAAGAGTAAGAAGGAAAAAGTGTCACGATATCGCGACATGTCGCATTTTCGCGACCAAAAGAGAAGAGAAAGAGTAAGAAGGAAAAAGTGTCACGATATCGCGACATGTCGCATTTTCGCGACCAAAAGAGAAGAGAAAGAGTAAGAAGGAAAAAGTGTCGCGATATCGCGACATGTCGTATTTTCGTGACCAAAAGAGAAGAGAAAGAGTAAGAAGGCGAAAGTGTCGCGATATCGCGACATGTATTTTCGCGGGCAAAAGCCAAGAAAAGGAGCAAGGAGGCGAAAGTGTCGCGATATCGCGACATGTTGCATTTTCGTGGCCAAAAGCAACAAAAGAGGACAAAGAGGCAGAAATGTCGCGATTTCGCGACATGTCACATTTTCGCGATGCAAGAAGAAGAACCAAACGGAAGTCAGTACGACAGTTACAGGGGCCGTTACAGAGTGAAATCAGGCAGCTAAAATAAGAAGTGTGATAGTGAACGGAAGTCCATACGACAGTTATAGGGGCCATTACAGAGTGAAATCAGGCAGCTGAAATAAGAAGTGTGACAGTGAACGGAAGTCCATACGGCAGTTACAGGGGCCGTTACAGAGTGAAATCAGGCAGCTGAAATAAGAAGTGTGACAGTGAACAAAAGTCCATACGGCAGTTACAGGGGCCGTTACAGAGTGAAATCAGGCAGCTGAAATAAGAAGTGTGACAGTGAACGGAAGTCCATACGGCAGTTACAGAGTGAAATCAGGAAGTTGAAATAAGAAGTGTGACAGTGAACGAAAGTCCATACGACAGTTACAGGGGTCGTTACGAAGTGAAATCATCGAGTGATGGTTATACTGAATGTCATCAGATGAAGACCAGGAGTTACAAAGAGAAAATATTATTATAAAAGGAGTTACAATTAATAAGTTGCATGTGAGAATATGGAAGTTACAAAAGAAGGAGTTACAATTAATAAGTTGCATGTGAGAATATGGAAGTTACAAAAGGAGTTACAATTAATAAGTTGCATGTGAGAATATGGAAGTTAAAAAAATGAGTTATAAAGAGAAAATATTGTTATAAAAGGAGTGTTGCGTGGAGAATTCAATAGGGTGGTATGTGTGTTGGTTTGGTGAATTGTGAGAGAGGTTGGGTAAGCAATAGACCAGTCAGGGTCTTGTAAAAGTGAAGGCATTTTTATGTCAATATTCTAGTTTCAAAATTGAAGTCCAAGTTGGTGCTTGGCATCAGGGGTTGGTGCTCCTTCCAGTTTGGTCTTTGGTAAATCAAGGGTTGGTGCTCCTTTCTGTTGGTGTAGATAAATCAGGGGTTGGTGCTCCTTCCAATGGGTGCTGGTAAATTGATTATAAAGTTGGTGCTTTGCAAAGGTTGGATTTGGATGGGAGTCCAAACAGTCATTTTGAGGAGTAGCCAAATTGGTGAACCTCGGTACATCTTGTGTTGTGTGATGTTCTCTTGTTATACTTGCTTTATTTGGTTTTAAGTTTTCATTGTTTCGGCTTTAAGAGTTGTAGATTTAAGTTTAAAGAGCTACACTGATTCACCCCCCCCTCTCAGTGTCATTGTGAGACTAACATTTTTATTATTGTATTGTTTTTTTTTTATACATAGAGGAGGTTACATTCACACTATTTTTTTATTGTATTGTTTGTTACAACAGTTTTAAGGGATAACTTGTTAGGATCTCTAAAGATAACTTAGGATTTATAGAATCTAATTTTATCAACACTAATAAATTACCAAATTGCAATTCATTATAAATTAGAGCTTAGAAATGCATATCAAGCATCATGACTTATATTATTTTATGGTATCAAAGCCATAGAAGGGGGAAATGGGAAGTTTGTCTCACATCATTCATTTTACCTAAGATATTTTTTGGCTTTGGTTGTGAGTGACTCTACAGATTATTACTTCGAAATCAACTTTGGTATTGTTGAATTGTCAATAGAGGTTTTCTCCTACTTTGTGTTTAAATATGTTGAATTTGACAAATGAAGTTTGGTGTTTTGATATTTGGCATTTAGTGGTTTCTCCTCACCTGATAAAGTTGTTGCTTATAATATTTGCAGTTTAGTCAAGCTATGGTAAAGTGTAACCTAGATTTTAACCACAACTCTAACTTAGGCAAAGCGTTGGTTGGAGGTTGCTCATATTTCTAGCTTAGACAAAGTGTAGCTTGGATTTTGCCCAAGTTTTGAGCTTGGGAGGACCAAAGTGCAATGTTTGGCATTTGTTTATTTCGGTGAGGTTGTGAATACAAAATCAAGCAACACCCAAAATACAAGCTATGAAATAAATAAGCAAAATGACACAAAATATTGCATAAATAAATGAACTTTATTATTATCGTCGATGGATATCTTGTATTACAATCAAATGTACCCCAAATAGGAGGTTTACAATACTTATTATTTTGATACAATTGTTACAAAGTACTAGGGTTCTTTGAAACCCTAGTTAGAAATGATGGTGGTGTCTTCATGCTTGATTTGATCCCAACAGAGTGGTGAGTGGGCTTTGGTATCCTATGCAGGGCCACTCGAGCTTCAACAACTACCAATGAATGTGATTCTTATACCTGCACACAACAAATAATAACAAGAGTTAGTAATATTTGTGAGGGCTCCACTGCGTGAGACCCTCAAAAAATGAAATTACTAAACCCTAGTTGCAAAAATAAAGTTGTAAATAGATCTAAGAATGTGAAAATTATTATCAATGAACTTTTACCTTGTCAATTCTAACTTTTTTTTGCTTTTGTAGATGATATCATTAATCGTTGCGTGGATGCCCTAGGGGCACCCGAGGTCTGTGGAACTTAAGATCTGGTGTAGAAGTGCCCACGGGTGCTCGGTGAAGACCAAAAATACCCAGAGGCACTCTGGAGGCTCGAGAAGGCGTTTGGGAAGCTCTGGAGGACATTCGGGGGTTATAGGGAATACAGTAGAACCAGATCTGGTTTACGTAAGTTGTACTATGGTGGATACGAGGGAAACGGAAAACAAAAGTGACAACGAGGATGCAGGAGAACTTAGGGACTCAAATATTTAGAAAAAAAATTCCCTTGAGTCATCAAAATGACTCCTCTTTATAATCTTCCCTTAGACATGTTAGGGTTTCAACGACACAAAATGTGTGGTCAAGATTAAAACATGAGGAAGGATGGAGATTAAATCTAGGTAAGTGGTATGGATTAAGGTGGATGGATGGCTAAGATTAAAACATGATGGATGGATGGGATTAGTTTATACATATATATGTATATTTATTAAAATATATAAATATAATATATAAAATATTATTACTTATATATATATATATATAAACAACGGATAATTATGGTGGGAAGTTATGGAATGACAAGTAGCTAGATTTTGGTGTCTATAGATGCCCCTTTTTGTATTGCATTGTGTGAAACACAATGCGATGCAAAAACATGAGACACCTAGTTTGCCCTGATGATGAAGCAACTTTCTTTCATTGGGATGCAAAGATAATTTTGGAAGACGAAATAATTTTGCGTGTGTAGCTTACCCCTCAATTGGTGAATGAGTGAAAAATGAATCTCACAAGCCAATTGACAGAGTTGTGTGGTAAAAAATGTAATTGAATTATGCAAGTGCAAATGTAATATGTAAATACGAATGATATGAATGATGTAAATTTGATGTTATTTTTGCCCCAATGGTGAAAGGGGGTTATTGTAAAATGCACGTGATTGAATCTATTTTTTCCCTAACAGAAAAAGAGGTTTTTACCAAGTGTAGATGCCATGCTCATATAATATGTATCCCATTATGGGAAATCAAAATCAAATGTGGTTGCCCCAAGTCTGGGGTGATTCCATGTTGTTGAAGAAAATACCTTTTGGCGTCATTGAAATGCAAAGATGAAAATGCAAAAAGAAAGAAAATAGTCTTGCCCTCGGGGCCACTCATGACTGCAGCTAATTCCCACACGAAATTCCTAAATGGTTGCTCAATAAATTTACTCGACCTGCATCCTCAGAGACTGGTGTAGTTGCAAATGAAATGATGAAAGTTATCCATGTTGGGAACCCCATGGAAAAGGGTATCAATGATAATTGTTGAGAAAATTGGTCTTGACATAGTCTCACTCAAAAGATGAGGTACCAAAATTGATTTTGTTTTTGAAAAATGCGATATAAGATGATGAATATGGTCAAGCGTCCTTATGGTGATTTATTCATATTACCAAATTGCAGGGATGTAAATCGTTGCAATCGCCAAGGAGATAGAATAGACCACTAGATACGAGGTTCACTTGAAATTGTATATGAACTTGGAAAATGTGCAAATGCAATGATTGATGGATGAAAATGATGTTGAAATGAAGATGTAATGATGAGAAATGCATTGATGAATGCAATGTGGAGTGATTTTGTGGAAGTAAGCTACGTTTTTAAGTGATTGAGTCTGTTTTTGCCCCAACAAAGAAGGGGTTTTGTGAAAAATGTAAATGATTTAGTTTGTGTTTGCCCCAACATATGAAGGGTTTTTGACAATGAAAGCAATAGTCCATGAAAGCACTGGTGTACCGGGTGCGATGCAAACAAAAGCCTATGTATTAAGGAAACGCTAAGTCCTACAAAAATACGAAGAACTAAAGTGCATGAAAAGGGAAAGCGAACGAAATGAAACGAGATGTAAAGCAAAATTAAAGTGTAGCCTCTTTTATTAATTTTGCTTGTGATCAGGTTACAATACTTCCTCCCCCCCCTTTTTAGGGGCTCGAAGCGTTCGATACAATTTTGTTACACCAACGGATGGTACGCTTCCCTTTGGGATCTTCCGCATGCCCACATTCGAAATGGGTGGGCCAAACGTTGTCGTCGCTTGTATGAGTGCATCTGTCATTCCTTGTTGCCCCTCCTGTGTCGAGATCCTATGTACATAGAAACAACAAACGGTTAATAGCATATGTGGATGGAGGGAAACATGCAATCCCCAAGGCCTCCGGCTAGTGGATACATGAAATAATTAAAACAGTGATCAAAACATGTCAGAATGGAATGAAATTTGAACAAAAGCATGTAAACATCATCAGGGACACATTGCAAAAAGAACAGTCGAGAAATCATGCGTGGATTTCTAATCGCTCCGGGGTGGGACGATTAGGACTGTCATAAAATGTGCGGAAGTGACCTCCCAAATGTCCCATCCAGAGGCCTCCAAAACACCTAAAAACTTGGGGTTAGGCAAAATGGGGCATTTTGAGACGACCCAGAAGGTCGGATTTGGCAGATTCTACCCCGATCACCCTGTATCCGAAGGCGCTCCCTGTAGGTTAGTAAAAGCGTAAAACAATGAAAACACAGTCAAAACAAGTCAGAATGCAATGAAAATTGAACAACAGCATATATGAACCACATAAAACATGATGCAAAAGAAACAGTGAAGAAATCTGCTATAGATTTCTAATCGCTCCGGGGTGGGGCGATTAGGACTACAACAGTGTGGGGCGCCGGGGGGACGCCCGCCGTTTGGGGCTTGGTTTTGACACCAATCCACTTGGGATGGGTCCAAAACCTCCTAGGGGGTTGTGTAAGAAAATTTGGTGTGGGATTATGGCTGATTGTTCGGGTTTTGGGTCCAGATTGCGCTCCTAGTATTCACCCGATAACCTCCCTTCCAAAAGAGAGATCAAGGATGTAGGAAGCACAATGAAGGGGTGAGGGTATAATTTGATAGCACTCGGTTGCTCCAAATGCTCCTGCTCTATTCTCCTTTTGGGGTGAGAAGACTCACCATTTTATAGACTTGAAGGTCTCCTTTGAATGTGCATGCAGGGGCACCACTTGGCCATCATGCCTTGTCAGGGGAGAGAAGATTCCTCCCTGATTAAGGGCTCCATGACTACCTCTATGACTGCCTCTTTGAGCTTTGAAATGCTCACTCACACTCCCATGCATTGAAGGTGGAGTTGAGTGGCGGATTTGGGCTACCATTTGTCAAGGTTTGACTTTTTTCCCGTCAAACCTGCTATTCGCCCCACCCTAGAGCGATTGTTGCTAATCATCCCGGGGTGGGGCGAATAGAATTCTAATCATCCCAGGGTGGAACGAATAGGGAGTAGAGTGCTTGAAAGGTGCCAAATTGACCTCTGACCTTCCAAAACTATTGTGGGAGTGGTTAGGACCACTGTTTAACCTCTAGGGGCTGCCCTAGGGGCTATGTATGCCAATTTAGTCAGTGCTTGTAGTCACATAATCGGATTGGTGTTGTTTTGGTGTCTATAGATGCCCCTTTTTGGGATGCGTTGTGCGTGGCGCAATGTTGAGCAAAAATAGATAACCAAAGCACTTAATGATTAGGGTTTCTTAGTAACCTAACCAAATTTTGATGCCCCAAGTATGGAAAGGGCACGCATTCTTGAATCCTTGCTTCTGACGAGCTAAGGAGCTTAATTCAAGTGTTAACCTTTTTTGGTGAGGTGTTACTTGATCTTGGACATTGTTCAGTCATGAATTAGGCAAAGGGCGCAACCTTTTGTCTGTGGGAACCTTGAGTTCATGATTCTAGAATGCCAAGTGTTTGATCAGCTTGTGATTATTGCTTGTTTGCTGCCCCAAGCAGGAGCGTGATTGTCTTTGTCAATGATTCTTTGAATGCATGCCATTTCCTTGATTGGGTGTGTATTTGTTGATTGGTGACTAAGTGTGACTACCCCCTCAAGCGACGAATCGATGAGGGAATGACCAGACATGAGAAAAGCGACGAGTCGCTTGACCCAAGATGACTTTTTTAAGGGTGCCTTCAATTGTTTTCCATTGAACGCTTATGCAGTTTCCCAACAATTGGACCTATTTTTGGTGGGTTTTAACCCTTTTTGTGACGCCGATTGGGGTTGAAATTGTCGAAAATTCGTCCTCCCGTGGAGCGGTCCGGCTATGGTAGCCTTCTTAGGGAGTAGGATAGTGATAATTTGTGACCCCGACGTTAGTTTTGCATGCCAAGAATGTCAGGCACAAAGGCACCTTTGTTCGGCAATTTTATTATTATTTTTGGTGGGTTTTGACCCTTTTTGTGATGTCGATTGGGGTTGAAATTGTCGAAAATTCTTCCTCCCGTGGAGCGTTCCGGCTATGGTAGCCTTCTTAGGGAGTAGGATAGTGATAATTTGTGACCCCGATGTCGGTTTTGCATGCCAAGAATGTCAGGCACAAAGGCGCCTTTGTTCGGAAATTTTATTGTTGTTTTTTGGTGGGTTTTGACCCTTTTTGTGACGTCGATTGGGGTTGAAATTGTCAAAAATCCTTCCTCCCGTGGAGCGGTCCGGCTATGGTAGCCTTCTTAGGGAGTAGGATAGTGATAATTTGTGACCTCGACGTCGGTTTTGTATGCCAATAATGTCAGGCGCAAAGGCGCCTTTGTTCGGCAATTTTATTGCTTTTTTTGGTGGGTTTTTGACCCTTTTTGTGACGTCGATTGGGGTTGAAATTGTCAAAAATCCTTCCTCCCGTGGAGCGGTCTGGCTATGGTAGCCTTCTTAGGGAGTAGGATAGTGATAATTTGTGACCCCAATGTTAGTTTTGGATGCCATGAATCACAAGCGCAAATGTGCCTTTGTTTGGCAGTTTTATTGTTGTTTTTGGTGCATTTTGGATGCAATTTTGTTGTTTTTGATTTTCTTGCTCTGTAATCATCCTAGGGTGGGACGAATACCAGTTTTGTAATCATCCTAGGGTGGGATGAGCTCTAACTAGAGTGCTCATCCTAGGGTGGAACGATTACAGGCCTGAGAGCCTATATAAGGGCCAAAACTAGGTTTTGGGCTCATTTGCAATCTTTTTTTTTTTGGGTGATTTGGAGCTGTGAGGAGGAGTGCGAGTTTGCGTAGTGGAGCACTGCCAAAATTTTGCGGACACCATGAGTGCAAGGACCGGATCTTCGAGTGGCGGAGCCGATACGAGACCGGTATGGTGTTCCTTCCTCTGTTGTTATTTGTTTTTCTTTTGTCTAAGTACAGTTAAAACCGTAATTAATTTTTTGTATTTTGTTTTTCGTTTAGACTAAGGTAAAAACCCTAGTTATTTTTGTTTTTTTTTGTGTTTTAGACTAAGGTTAAAACCCTAGTGATTATTTTATTTTTTTTTTTTTTTTTTTTGCGTTTAGACTAAGGTTAAAACCCTAGTGATTTTTTATTTTTTTGCGTTTAGACTAAGGTTAAAACCCTAGTGATTTTTTGTATTTTGTTTTTGATTTTTAGACTATGGTTAAACTAGTGGTTTTTTTGTTTTTTTGTTTTGTGTTTTTAAACTAAGGTTAAAACCTAGTGGTTTTTTTTGTATTTTTTTTTGTATTATGTTTTGTTTGATTTTTTTTTGTTTTGTTTTTTTTAAATTAAGGTAGAAACCTTAAAATGCACTTTTGTTATTGTGCGGTTTTTTTTTTTTTTTTGTTTATTTGTATGTTGTTTAAGGTAGAAACCCTAAGATGATAATTTTGTGATGATGTTTTGTTTGTTTGTTGATTTTTAATGTTTTTGTGTTGTTTTTGTTTTTCAGGTTGTGAAGAGTCGGTACCGCTAGCCGACGGTGTTCTCTGATGCTCGAGATGCCCTGACTATGGCGGATTGGGAGTGGCTTGATGCCCTTGGGCTCAAGCAGGTGACGCGGTTGGAGCCTGTGGTGGGGGATCAAGCATATCTGACTACCCTGATCAATTTGTGGGATCCCCGCACCAACACCTTTCATCTCCCAATAGGGGAGATGATGGTGACTTTGGAGGACGTGTATCGGATTCTATGAATTTCGATAGACGGACTGCCCATTCGAACGACTCCCCATGATCAGCGGATGACGGTGCTGACACGATGCTTTGGGTAGGTGACGAAGATGGGGGTGGATAGGCCTGTGGAGAGGGCAGAGGGGGACTGCCTGATAGGCGGGATTCTGGTGCGGTGGTGGCTGGAGAAGGGCGTGTTGGGGGTGAGGCATGCGTTGCTCATGACCCTCATCTCCAACATGCTACTTCTCGACTCCTTAGGTGCGAGGTTCCCTTGGAACCTACTTGAGGTGGTGTTCAGACTAGTGGAGTGTCCGACAGTAGTGCCACTTATTATGAGGTGGGGTCAGACGCTATTGGCATAGCTATATGATGAGTTGTATGAGGTCCGCTGTCGAAGGCGAAAGGGGATTGGGTGCAGCTATCTTTTGCAGTGCTTGGGGTGGCAGCACATAGCTGTGGAGCGACCGTAGGGGTTGCCTTGGACCACTCGAGGTGAGATGGTGGACAAGGAGATTGGGTATGCTACTCTATGGCGGAGGTCGAAGGAGCATGGGCAGAGTCGATGGTGGGCAGGTGACGTTAGTCACTATACTGATGCCTTCTCGCGTCTTGCTCTAGGGGAGGTGTTCTGGCGGCCATACCGGGACTGTCCAGCCTGGCCTGAGGCTGGAGAGTGGCTCCGGTGGGTGCGTAGGGGGAGATGGTTGATCGAGCGACACGGGACCGAGTAGGAGTACTTCCCGTACGTTCGGGTGACTCGACAGTTTGGGGTGCACCAGGGATTGCCTGGTGAGCCCTTGATCTATCGATGTCGGGGCGACGAGAGGACTCTAGCCTGGCCGATCATTGAGCCACTAGGCGAGGAGTCAGATGCAGTGATTGATGTCCTCGATATGGACAATGTCGGGGTGACTGTCGAGTACGACCAGTGGTGGACGATGCGATGATGGCGGGGTGAGGGGCCTCTAGGAGGCACGGATGCGACAGCAGTAGGCGATGGGGGTAAGTAGGCCTCGAGGGAGGGTTGGGGTCCTCGATGATGCGGATATGGTGGAGGTAGATGACTTCGCTGGGGATGATTTAGGGGTTCCAGAGCAGCCAGATACACAGGACATCCCAGAGTAGTGGGTGTCGGAGCAGCATGCCATCCCGGAGATGCCCATGCCTCAGGCAGTCCCAAGGGATATGGAGGCTAGGTTTCATGCTGAGATAGCACGATTGGAGGATCTACTACGGAGACGGGATGAGGAGCACCAAGCCGAGAGGGATCTCCTACGGGCTCAGTTGGCACAGCGGGATGACGCATTGGCTACGTACCACCGATGGGATGTGGAGTGGGGTCGATGCCGGGTGGAGTTGGAGGCAGAGATTATCCGCCTCGATGGACAGTTACCTGAGCTCATTGGAGGTGGATCGTCATGCCGTACGAGAGGCAGTGAGACTGAGCAGTCTGCATCCTCTCATCGTAGGCGGCTGGGTGAGGGTAGCGTTAGTGGGCATGATGCGAGGGCTGGCAGCAACCGCCCTGAGAGGTCCCATAGGACCCACACCACTGGGGGTAGTTCCAGTCGCACCGATCCTGCGTGATCATGGTGGCCGACTCCCTAGGCTTGGGGGTTTTTGAGTTTTTGATTTTTTTTGTGAGGTCAGAGGATCGTCTTATTGTAGCCTGAGGGCATTTTTGATGTGATATATACATGACTCTTTTTTTGATTATACACTTGTCATGATTTATTGTTATTTTATGCACATTTATTTATGTTGATGTATGCATATGTTATTTATGAATGCGGATGATCTTAGCTATATGATATGGATGTATGCATATGAAATGGATGAAATGATTTGTTGATATATTGGCGGTGGCACCATAGACTGTACAGGATTTACTGGCTTTTTGTACTATGTGATTGCTTTGTGAAATGACTTTTGCATTTGTAATTTTTTTTGTGTTTTATATTTTTTTGATGGTGATGCGAGTAATGAAATGTACCACAATTGTTCTAAAATGTAGTTAGGGTTTTTCTGAGACTCAGATGCTTTATCTAACTAGCCAATACTGTACATTATCTTACAAGACTTTCGAACAAGGTACAAATCAGACTTGAGTTTGACCAAGTTATTTCACATCCCTGTGTGTGCGATTGAATTCGTTTATGTGGTATTTGTCAAGATACCGCCAGTGCCAGATAGGCTATCAACCAAACCTGTACTGAGGATCACCTAATTAGCTCCACTAACTCCTTTGTTGTATTTAGTAAGATTAATCTGTGGTGCAATCTAGGATACCATAAGCTAGCTCATCCACATGCAAACATTGATCTGTACACAATTTAATGTGACAGATATATCGTCATGCGGGAGGTTTACCACCAGTGACCAGCAGGCTATCCACCAAACTGGTACTGAGGATCACCTCATGACCTTTCGAATGCTGAGAGTTCCAGGGATTCAAGTTCGACTCCCTTCTTTTCTTCAATTTTATTGGGATACTTGCTCTCATATGTAGTGATAAAAATCACTGTTTATTTTTGTTTTTTCTTTTGAGCAAGGGATTTGAATTTTGAGTGATGAGGATCACTATTTCTTGTGCTTTTTGATGTGTGCACTTTTGAGGATTTTGATGTCAAACTTTGGAGTTTGTATTTTGACTTTTGTAATTCTTTTTTTTGATATTTGCAACTTTTTGAGAACTTGGGATTTTGGGGAATTGGGTAGGGAAGATGCTTGTCCTTTTGCCAACTCTCAGCATTCTTGGGGTCATTCGCATAGGGGGATGAGCGAGATAACATTTTCACTATATGGTATCCTAGATTGCTTTGCAGGTTTCATCTTTCGTTCACACAACTTGGGAATTTTTATGTGTTTTAACTTGTGTTGGGATGCTATGTAACAAGGTGTGATCCAAGTAAAACTCTACCTTTGTAAAATTTGTCTGACTTTGTACAATTTTTGGCTAGAAATCTAAAGACAGCTGAATGACGAAAACCCTAAATACATTAGAAGACAACTGACTATGATATGGTGAAAAATGTGTATGGCGTTATTCTTTGTTGGATTATTTACAAAGTGGACAAATGTGGAAAACGATGGAATTGTCGAGTAATTATAGTCTATGGTGCATTTGACCTGTATGACCAGCAAATATGCAATGTATGTATGCGATGCCTAATGCAGCTTATTATTTGTTTTTGTGTTTTGATTTTTGAGAATATGCATGAAAGTGAGATGCAATTTTTTTTGTTATTTTTGATTATTTTGTAATTATCTGTTGTTTTTGAATTTTTGTTATGGTTGGTTTAACCCGAATGGGTGGGCACCAAGTGATTCTTTCGGATCCTTGGGGGTTTTGACCAAAGGGATTATAGATACCTTTGGGGCGTTTTTGGTGACCAAGTGGTGGCGAGAACCCTTGGAGCTTTTGGTTTTGACCAAAGGGGTTATGGGTACCTTTGGGGCATTTTTGGGTTGACCAAGCGATTGCGGGAATCCTTGGGGCTTTTGGTTTGACCAAGCGATTACGGGAATCCTTGGGGCTTTTGGGTTGACCAAGTGATTATGGGAATCCTTGGGGCTTTTGGGTTGACCAAGCGATTGTGGGAATCCTTGGGGCTTTTGGTTTGACCAAAGGGATTATGGGTACCTTTGGGGCATTTTTGGGTTGACCAAGCGATTACGGGAATCCTTGGAGCTTTTGGTTTGACCAAAGGGATTATGGATATCCTTGGAGCTTTTGGGGTTGACCAAGCGATTGCGGGAATCCTTGGAGCTTTTGGGGTGGGCCATGGCTCTTTTAAATGTGGAATGGCCTCAAATGACTGATGTTCAAGGGTTCTAGTTCCTTGATTCCATCAAGAGAGGCGAGTCGGTATGTTCCAGGTCCTATTTTACTGTCGATTACATAAGGACCTAACCAGTTTGCCATGAACTTGTCCCTTAGATGGGGCGGCAAGTTAGAATTTTGTTGGTTCTCTTTTAAGACCAAGTCACCAACCTGAAAGTCCCTCAGGTGAACTTTCATGTTGTATGCTTTCTTAAGTCGCTCTTGGTAGATACGTAAATGCTCGAGAGCATTGACATGTCGTTCATCGAGCAACGTAAGTTGGTCTAATCGGGCCTGTCGCATAGTGTCATCATCGATGAACTCTTGCATTGATATGCGTAGGGAAGGTATTTCCAACTCGAGAGGCATGACTGCCTCGGAGCCATACACCAACAAAAATGGAGTTGCCCTAGTGGGCGTCCGAATGCTAGTGCAATAAGCCCACAGAGCAAGTGGGATTTGAATGTGCCAATCCTTATGACTATCTATGACTATCTTTTTAAGGATGGCAACTAGCATTTTGTTTGATGCCTCTGCTTGCCCATTTGCCTGTGGATAATAAGGTGTCAAAAAATTGTGCTAAATTTTGTACTTTGTTGTCAAAGCACGCACGTCTTTGTTCTTAAATGACGTCCCATTATCCGAGATGATCTTGGATGGAATACCAAAATGACATATGATGTTATGTAAAATAAACTTCGCAATGCGGGTCCCAGTCATAGAGGTAAGTGGAATTGCTTCCACCCACTTAGTGAAGTACTCTGTGGTCGTTATGATAAACGTGTGATGACCTGACGACGCAGGGGAGATCTTTTCGATTAGATCTAAGCCCCACTACGAGAATGGCCAAGCCGATTGGATCGGCTGCAAGGCCTAAGAAGGTACGTGTGTCAAGTTAGCATGGTGTTGACACTTCATGCACTTTCGCACATATGCACAACAATCTCGCTCTAAAGATGGCCAATAATAGCCCATGCAAAGAATGCGCTTTGTGATGGCCATACCGCTGAAGTGGCCACCGCATGTACCATCGTGCACTTGGGTGATCGCCCAAGTGGACTCCTACTGGTCCAAGCAATGGAGGAGGATTCCTTCATAGCTTCGACGGTACAAAATGTCTCCTAGCAAGACATGTTTTGCCGCTTTCTGTTTGAATGATCTTTTTGTGGCATGTGACAATCCAAGTGGGAGGTTACCTAACTTGAGGTAGTCTCTTATGGGTGTGTACCAATCCTTCTGATCATAAACCTCGATGGTATGAACGGCCAATCCCTCTTGAAGTTCATCCCTAGCAAAAATTGAGCGGGAAAGAACTTGTAAGAATAGTGTTGTGTTGCTATTAAGAGGGATCGGGGAGAACAAGGACCCCCAGTTGGCGTGATTTAGACTATCATGGATTCGAGAGAACCTATCCTGAGATGGTTCAATATGGATCAGGTGGATTCCTGGCGTTAGGTCAGAGCTTGCACGCTCCATCGTGGATTGTGATAATGTTTTGACTTGAATGGTTGTCATATCACCAAAAATGTCTTATGGGATGAGTGACCCCAAGGAGGCCATAGTGTCCACAAAATGATTCGATGATCGAGGGAGTGCCTCGATGTCGTACCATTCAAGCTTTGCCAAGAATTTATCCACAAGGGCTTTGTAGGCCTATAGAACTGGGCATTTGCATTGGAATACCCCTTTCACTTGGTTGATAATTAACAGCAAATCACCAAAGATGTTCAAGCATTTGATGTTCATGGTGATGGTTGTCTGAAGACCTATGAGCAAGGCTTCGTATTCAGCATTGTTATTGGTGCACGAGAAATCAAGTTTAAATGATAGAGGCATTGGAGCCCCTTGTGGTGTGAAGAATATGATTCACGTGCCACCCCCTTGCTCACATTTAGAACCATCAAAAAATAGGGTTATGTCGGCTCGTGATTCGGGCTCATCAGAATCTGGCGATTCTGAGACATGGAAGACCCCATCATCTGGCAGCTCTACGGTCAGAGGTTGATCGTCTTCGAGAGGAGCCTCTGCTAGTTGATCGGCGATGACTTGACCTTTGATGGACTTCTGTCCAATGAATTTGATGTCAAACTCCGTCAACAACATGATCCATTTTGCCGTGCGGCTACTGTGATAAGTACGACTCATCATGTACCGTAATGGATTCTCCTTAGACACAACATACGTCGTATTGCTCAGCATGTAATGGTGTAGCTTTTTGGTGGCAAATACCATCGCTAAGCATAGCTTCTCAATGTATGCATAGTTAAGTTCATAACTGACCAGGGTGCGACTAAGATAATAATTAGCCTGTTCTTTATGTAGTTCATTTTTTTGGGCTAGCATGGCACCCAGTGCCACCTCAGTAGCTGAGATGTATAAATAGAATGGCACTCCTGGTCTAGGTGGTGCCAATACTGGCGACGAAGCCAAGTATTGTTTGATGTCATCGAAGGCTAACTAGCACTCGTCATCCCAATGAAATGCTACCCCCTTGTGTAATAATTTATTCATGGGTCGGCACTTGTCAGATAGTTGTGCTATGAAGCGCTTGATTGACGCGACCTTTCCCTAAAAGCTTTTGAGCTGCTTGATGGTGGTTGGGGGAAGCATTTCAAGGATTTCCTTGACTTTATTTGGATCTACCTCGATGCCTCGTTTTGAGACTATGAAACCCAAGAGTTTTCCATATGTGATGCCAAATACGCACTTCTTGGGGTTTAGCCTAACTTTGTGTTCGATGAGGCGATCAAGGATCTTGCGTAAGTCATCGAGATGATCTGGGCGCAAAAGAGATTTGGCCAACAAATCATCCATATAATCTTCCAAAGTTTTATGCATGTGATCATGGAAGATGTATGTCATAGCGCGTTGGTAGGTGGCGCCAGCATTTTTAAGGCCAAAGGGCATGACCTTATAACAAAATGTTCCCCAAGGCGTTGTGAACGCCGTTTTTAGTTGATCATCGAGATTGATACGAATTTGGTTGTATCTCGAGAAACCATCCATGAGGGAAAGCATTTCGTGGCCTGTTGTAGCATCTACCAATGCGTCGATGCTAGGCAAGGGAAAATCATCCTTGGGACTCGCTTTGTTTAGATCTCGAAAATTAGTGCATATGCGAATCCTCCCATCAGGCTTTTTGATGGGTACCATGTTGGACAACCATGGTGGGTAATCTATGCAGATGACAAACTGTGCATCCAACAACTTTTGTAGCTCGTCTTTGACCATTAAGGCCACTGTTGGGTGCATCTTACGTAGCTTTTGCTTGACTGGCTTGACTATCGGATCAAGCATTAGATTATGCATGACTAGCTATGGGTCTAGCCTCGACATGTCTTTGTAGGACCATGCAAAAACCTCCTTCTTCTCTTTGAGAAGGGCAATGTAATCGGCTTGCTCTTCGGGGGATAGACTTACCCCTAGCTTGATGATTTGCAGATTCATTGGATCAGAGCCGATGTCCACGTCAATTTTTTCTTCGACTGACATGTGGGACCCGTCCTCCAACTAGTGTGGAGTTGGGATCAGGTGGATATCATTTTCTGAATTTAGATCTATGTTGGGAACGTTGGGTTCCTCTTCAGCATGGAAGATATCTTGAGTTGGTCTTGGGGTGAAATGAAGCATCTCACCGCAAGGCCAGTACTCTGATGGGGATGGTGGCGAGTTAGCACAATCCCAGTCTATGGCATCTAGGTCTAGATACAATGGTCATGCTAGATCGACTGGATTGCGGATGGGGGTGGTTAAGTCAATGGAGATCATGTTGATGAAATGAATTTGGTCTCCATTATCGTGGGGGCGTTGACTCGGACATCCTTGGTGATCCTTATACCTCGAATTTGGCTATGTGGGTATTGGCACAAATGGATCGGCCCTATGTGCGGATAGAAGGACAAGGTCTGCCATTGGCATTGATGGCTCTATAGGGTCTCTGGGTGGGAGGTCCTCTCTGTAAGCCTAAAGTGGTGAATGCAGCACTTGGTCCAACTAGGCTGGGTTTAAGTGCCACCTATGCCTTGGCCCCATATTTAGCTATTCAAACATATCATCAATGTCCATGGGGTATTGTCGTTGTTGCATGTGGTTGAGATATGCCATCTCAGTCTCATCCTCATAATCACTATCGGAGATCCATAGGCCTTCGTTGGCTTCGACAACTGTGTGTGGCATGTGGGGCTCGTTCTGTTCGAGCAAGTTGATTTGGTCCCATCTGGGTTGTTCTGCTCTCTATGGGAGGACATTATTCTCTTGAGGTGGCAATTGCTTGATTGGAACATTCAAGGGGAACATTGCTACGAAATTCTCCTGATAGTCATCTATGGGTGTCACTTGCGAGTGATTGTGTTAGGATTCTACTCCTAACCACCATACTAATCACATTATTAGTTAATTATTTAATCACTCTCTCTTTCACAAATGTTGTGACCTTTGATCACACCTTCACACTCCTAGAAATAGGCATTTCATTTGGTAGAGTTGAGGCATCGAAGAATATAATTATTAATTAATTGTTGGGTTCCCCATACAATACAACAATGATTCCTTAATAAAAGTGATTCCTTTTTATTATTCTAGCATTATAATCAATCTTTATCTATTGGGTTCACTACAACTCGTATCAGAGCCAAAAATCCTGCATAATTTTTTCCTCCGGGTAGACATCGATTTGAACGTTTTTTGCATAGTGGGGAAGTACAGTGTTCTGCATCTTGCAAATAAAACAATCTTCCGCCTGCGAACCTCCATTCAAAGTGCTGGTATAAAAAAAAAAAATCCTATTCACTCACAGTGTGAAGGCCAACTGCGTAAAGCAAGCCATTTCTGGCTGCGATGTCTCCAACAAGAAAACAAAACTCCAAATTGACAAAAATAATTTTTGATCTACCGTGGCATCATTTTTCTGCAATAATTCATTCACAGATCAAAGGTGCAATTAAATCATCAGAAACGAAAAAAAAATAATTTAAAATAAGCAACACCGATGGTCGGATATCCAAACAGAGCATTCAAGTGCAGTATTATCTAGAATGATTGCGCTTTTCGGTGAAGGGCTGTCCATTCTATACAACTGTGCATGTTGGAAATTTGGTGTGGGCAACTTTATCCATCGAAAAAATATATATTTAATTCCATTGTTTGGTCCACTCTTGTTCCAAACCGTATTCAAGGTCACCACTGCCCCTTCAAACCAGACACAACCACCATATTCAACATAATAGACTTTCATTTAAGTCTTTCAAAATCCAAAGGTGAACGTCCAAAATAGAGGTGACTCAAAATAGACAGCTAAAAAAAAAAATATCATCTAGCTGCCAACGTATTAATTCGATTGCATAAGACGCCAAGGAATTAGTTGCTGGTAGCCTGGTTTCTGAAGACGTCAAAGGTAAAATTTTACAGCTACACCTAATTTACTCAGATCAAAGGAGGCCTTCAAGGTGTAAAATAAGGAGTAAAACAACCTTCAATCTACGGGAACAGGAAGAAAATCCGTCGCTTAGCTCTCTGCTCACTTCATAATCGTTGGATTCCATAGCTACCTTGCGTATTGACCGTCGCATGCTCGTACACCTATCCGCTCGTCGCTTAGCTCTTTGCTCACTTCATAATCATTGGATTCCCTAGTCGATGATTTCTCGTGACAGTTTTGTGTCGATTTTTTAGCAAATTAGTGACAATTTCCAAACAACGACTACGCAAATGGCCGACGATGGAAGAATATATCATGATACCAACCTAATTTTGCTACTTAATCTCGCCCACCTACGTCAAGTCACATCAGTGCGTGTATATAAAATTCAATTCTAGGATATCGCCAATCGCATCACAGGGTTGGACGAATCAGTCCTCATAAGTGGGTTCATCAATGGATTGAAAGAAGAAATTAGAGTGAAGATCATGATGTACACTCCTCGCACCCTATAGGAAGCCATTGGATTAGCCTTGTTAGCCGACGATACATTCAATGTTCAACGTCAACATGGGGAGCAACCTATTGATAAATCGACATTCATGCACACTATTCCAAAACACAAACCCTTGCTAGTTAAGTACCTTAGCCTACAAGAAATGGAGGAGCGATGAGCGAAAGACCTCTGCTATACTTGTGATGAGCAATTTGGGCCCCTTCATTGTTGTGCTACACAAACATTGTATTTATTGAATATAGTTGATTCCTGTCACTCCATAGAGGAAGAAGGTGAGGAAGATGTGCATGACATGACCAAAGAACCTGATCATAACAATGAAGGAAATGAGGTCGATTTGCAAGAAGTGCTCGATGCACCATGAAAAGATGAGGTAGACATCCATGCAGTAAACAATGAAGGCGAGACATACACTCTCAAAGAACTACACACAAGTTCATCACCAATAGTGAGTTCTCATCGTATAGGTAGCCTAATTTAGAAAGGAGGCAAAAGAGTGAGTGCACCTTTATTTTCCCTTCATTCTACACAGGAAGAATCGGCTAAAGCGGAAGCCTACCGTCATCACAATTCTCCTAAGGAAGATTATACTATTCTTTCTAGCAACCCCCCACTAATGCTTCGACCTTCAATATATCCTTGCCTTCAAAAAAGTGACATTAAAATAGTACAAGAACTTGCACAAATTCAACTGGGAAAACAAGCAATGAAGCTCCTTACTTTGACCTTTGAGGACAAAGCTCTTTTTAAGGAAGGTGGCATGTTAGGATTCTACTCCTAACCACCATACTAATCACATTATTAGTTAATTATTTAATCACTCTCTCTTTCACAAAGGTTGTGACCTTTGATCACACCTTCACACTCCTAGAAATAGGCATTTCATTTGGTAGAGTTGAGGCATCGAAGAATATAATTATTAATTAATTGTTGGGTTCCCCATACAATACAACAACGATTCCTTAATAAAAGTGATTCCTTTTTATTATTCTAGCATTATAATCAATCTTTCTCTATTGGGTTCACTATAGATTGCTATCAGACTCAAAAGGGTCCCACGATGCTACCTCATACTCTGACTCGTCTTCAGAGGATCTCTCTTGATCTTGTCTATATTCCTCTTGGAGGTAAGTTCTTGAACTTTCCCCTTTCTCAATCGAAGGAAAGGGGTTGTTGAGGCCCACAAGGTTTGTTGTTAATAATGGGAGATAATCCCCCAATGTATATGTTGTGTTAGGATTGGTATATGGATCTTGTGCCAACCCATCTTTGTTGCCTAACCCTAGGCCTTGCATGTTTTCTACCAAGATGTCAAGGGGCAAAGGGTGGTTGAATCCTACTCCTGATTTATCATATGGCATCTGATATCTTGGTTGACAAAGATCGCGCACTCCTTGTTCATATCTGCCTAATCCATACCTGTACCAATTACATTGGCCAAGGTATTTCAAAGCAAAGTTCGGGTTGGACAGATAGTCGACGTTCTCAACAAACGACTCTTCTTCCTCTTCCTCTTGTAGGTAAGGTTCAATGTCGTTGTCGAGGCCCCCATATACAAAATTTGTCTGATTTGGTGAGTAGCCTAAAGGGACAATAGTGCCAATGGGGAGGCGAGGTCTCCCCATGTCCTGCATGGATTCAAGCGCGGGTGTTTCCACAATGTTTCGCACTAGGTACTCCCCCAGGCCCGTATTGGTCATCTCAACGGTGATCGTTGGTGATTGAGGGGGAGGGAATGGGAGTTCTTCCTGAGTCCACTCCATGTTGGGTGAACCAGGCGTCTCGACTTCCATTCGATTGGGCACCTCTTCGATAGAGATGATTGAGACTAATGGTGGTATCTCTTCTAAGGGCTTCTTCACGTTGTCCTTCGATGTGGCCACCGTAGGTGGCATTTTTGGCGAAGGAACCGACGATGAAGATGGGCCCGGTTGGTGGGTTGAGGGACTTAACAACGGGGATGTAGGGGGAATCAGACCCTGTTTGGACGAATTCAATTGAAAGTCCAAATGTGTCGATGGAAGGGTCGGTTGTGGCATCAGATGCATCGCATTGCAATACTTGAAGGGCTCTAAGTCTACTGGGACTACATGCACTTGCCCTTCGTATGTATACTTTAGGCATTGATGGGCTATCGAAGGGACACACTTCATGTCCCTGATCCAAGGCCGGCCTAGCAAGATATTGTAGGCCATCTCACCTTCCAGGATGTGGCACAACATAGGAATAGTCTTTTGTCCCACTTGGATGGGTAGGAAAATTGTGCCAACCGTCGAGCATAACGCGTCGTTGAATGCTCGAAGGGTGTAAGTGGAGGCCACTATGTGGGATGCTAGCAGATTAAGGTGTTTTAATGTCGTCGTTGTGATTATATTACTGGATGAGACAGTGTCCACCAACACCCTCTTAAATGGAATCTCGTTGACCCGTGCAATGACGTGCAGGGGTGGATCCACCATATCACCAGTCATCGATTTCAGTTCTTCTTCTCTAAAGGTTATGACTAGTTTTGTGCATCGTTTTACATGTCCCACAAAGTTGTTGAAAGAATTTGCTTCATGGGGCTGTAGTTCGATGGCTTTGAGTATATCCATCAGAGCCTCCCGATGTGACGGTGACTGTTGGATGAGCTCGTAGATGGAGAGTGTAGACACAAAAATAGCACCAATCCAATTATGTGACTGCAAACACTGATCACGTTGACACACACAGCCCCCAGGGCAGCCCCCAGAGGTTAAACAGTGGTCCTAACCACTCACATAATAATTTTGGAAGGTCAGAGATCAATTTGGCACCTTTTAGGCACTTTGCTCCATATTCGTTCCACCCAGGAACGAGTACATACTGGTATTCGTTCCACCCAGGGACGATTGCCAGAATTCGCTCCTGGGTGGGGCGAATAGCAAGTTTGATGGGCAAAAAGTCAAATATTGACAAATGGCAGCTCAGATCTGCCACTTAACTCCTCCTTCATTGCATGTGAATGTGAGTGAGCATTTTTGAACATTAGAGGCAGTTACAGGGGCAGTCATGAAGTCCTAAATTAGGGAGGAATCTCCTCCCTCCTAGGAAGGCATGATTGCCAAGTGGCACCTCTGCATGCCCATACACAGAGACCGTCAAGGTCTATAAAATGGTGAGTCTTCTCACCCCAAAAATATACAGAGAAGGAGCATTTTGAGCAACAAAGTGCTGCCGTTTTATATCTCACACCTTTTGATTTGTGCTTTTTCACATCCTTGATCTCTTTTGCAAGAGAGGTCATTGGGTGATTATTAGAAGCACAAATCCGGACCCCAAAACCTGACATTTGGTCACAACGTCCTACCAAATTTGGCGACAACACCCAATAAGAGGTTTCGGACCCATCCCAAGTGGATTGGTGCCGAAACAGGTCCTCAAACGATGGGCGTCCTGCCCGTAGGTGCCCCCCGCACTACTGCAGGTCTAATCGTCCCACCCCAAAATGATTAGAAATCTATAGCAGATTTGCTTTCTGTTATTTTTGCATTACATTCTAGGCTGTTCAAATAGGCTTTAGTTTAAATTTCATGTGATTTGAATGAGTTTTGATCATGTTTATGTCATTTCCTGCCTTTACTAACATGCAGATAGCACCATAAAATTCTTGATGATAGAGGCCAAATTAGAGAAATCTGACCTTCTGGGTCTTCCCAAAATACCCCCTTTCACCTAACCCCCAACTTTGTAGGTTATCTGGATCCTCCAGGATAGGACATTTAGGGTAGTGCTTTTTGACGTTTTGTTGCAGGTTTAATCGTCCCACCCTAGAGCGATTAGAAATCCGTGGTGATTTTTCTGACTGTTCCAATTGCAGCGCCCTCCTGGTAATGTCCTCATGCTTCTGTGAAACTTTCAGGTCATTCTGATTCATTTTATCTATCATTTTATTTATTTTTATGCATGCACTCATCATGGGCTTTGGAGATCGCATGTTTCACTTTATCTATAGGTGCTACTGACTATTTTTGTTTCCTTGGACGTAGAATCTCGACATTAGAGTAGTAAGGAGTCAAGACTCATCAACACAAGTTGCGGCGACGTCTTGGTCCACCCATTTTACATGTGGGCACACGGAAGATGGTTTACCAATACATGTTATAACGAAGCAATGTTTAACGCTCCTAGCCCCTAGAAGGGGAGGAGACGTCTTGTAACCAAGCTTTAAATCATATCAATAAAAGGGCTGTGCATTCCATATTTGCTTTATATCTTGTTTTCAATTTGTTTGCTCTTCCTTCCTTTCATGCACTTTCAATTCATAGGACTTAAGCGTTATCTTTTGCTTCGCATGCATTGCACTTGGTGTTTCATTTTTGCTTCCGTATCCTCGTGCTTTCAGTGGCGATCATGGTGGGACCCTGTCCTCTAATTTTGAGATCATAAATCTGATCAAAAGTTGCTTCTTTTTGCCTACAAGTACCAATTTTTCAAATGCTAGACTGCTGTTTGTTCCAATCTGTGGTGAGTACAGAGCTGGAATTCGTCTGACCCAAAAATGAATGAGATTTTGTCTCACCCTATGACGAATACAATTCTGTTATTCGTCTCACCCAGGGACAAATAGCTCTCTGTGCAGTTTTAGAGCAGATATTTAGAGGCATCCTGTTTAGGCATAGAAGAGGTAGGGGTTCTGAGCGGCCTCTGTCATTTTTTTGTTTTCTACTTTCTGTTTTCTGTTTATTTGCTTGCTTAGGGAAAGTTGTTGCTGCATGTTTAATTTTCTTTGCATAAATAAAAAGAACCCCACACACACCACGTGGTAATTTAAAAACCAAGGAGCTGGTCGTAAAACCCCAGCCCTTGATCAAGACCAATGGTGGATTTCATCACCACCTTGGCTTGAATTTTGCATCCATTACCCCGATCGCTACTATTGCTAGACGTAAATCCTGACAAAATTTGACCAAGTGTAGTTGGGGTGATTCCCAATGCATGAGGATAAGTCTTCTATGGTAGGTGTCAAAAACAGGGTGATTCCCCTTCCGTATTGCCTACGTTCCACGTATCATTCTGCTCTCACGTACCAATAGTTTCCCTCACGTAAGGGTGGGTATATAGAGAGGTTTGGTATATCGGCCTGGCAATGGTATATCGAGGGGACGACCATTTTTGGGAGTCATAAGAGCCATCATATTGCATATACAACAACACTTTTCTACAAAACTGTCAAAACAAAAAATCAAAACACACTAAACCAGATTTAGGGCACACCATTAATCTTTAAACGAGATAATCATTGCTTTGTGTGTGTGTGGTCTTTTCTGCTTAGTGTAGCATAAAAATCAAAAAAATCATAAAAAAAGATAAAAAACCTACATAGCTTGTAGAGAGACATCACCATGTTATTCACTCGCAGCCAAGCCCAATCACAGGCAGACGTTGTGGAGAATGTACAAGGGGGCACGAGTCACCTCCGTTACAGCCCCAAGGATTTGGTCATACCACCTTGGATGCCTGACACACAAGACAGTCCCCATCACACCATGACGGAACGGGACTATAGAGGCACCCCTTCTAGGGGCACTCCCTTACAGCACACCTCTTTTCAGTAAGGGTATACCCACAGGAGAGCACCCTTAGATGCTCGCTATGAGTGGCCGCTGCATGACGAAGTTCCAAAATAGCAAGGGGTCCATAAGGAGGGGCCACATGATTTTGTCATCCCTCCTCTACCCCTCATCGTTGTTAGAAACACCAAGCCAAATCCAGAGCACAAGGCTCTCCAGGCAGGGCGAGCTAACTCTGCCCGCCCCTTTCACATATATGAAAGGGAGTACGAGGAAGACCATCACATTCCTCAAGAGCAACACATAGCATGGGAGCAATGCGCCTCCACACCTGCTATGTATCATGATCACCTATTAAGGCCAAAGCCTCAGGTGAATGCTGCTAACCTCGATAGAGGGAAGTGACCTGTAGAGGTCTTAGATCACTGAGGCTGAGATAGGTGTATAGGAGAGGCATCTAGGCCTCTTAGAATCAAGACGGCAGAGCAAATTGACCTAGCATTCACCAGACATACCGCCCGCCAAGCATAGATCACGTAGCTTAAGCAGGACCAACAGCAGTTGGAACATTTGTATCGCCTTAGCAAAGAGCGCATTCGATGTCAAATAGATGAACTACTTCAGAACGTCATGCCCGAGGGGGTTCCAACCCCTCGCACTTAGAGAGCATAGGTATATGAGAGGCACAACCCCATAGTGCAAGACAGGTCTCCAAGACCTTACCAAGTGCTGCCTTCGAGACCTCCTAGGAATGAGCGGGAGGCCACTCCCATAAACAATGATGGATACCCTCCACGGGCACCTATCCATGTTCATAGGTCTCACCTGATAACTCCTTAAGAAGCCTATGAGGAATATGAACAAGAAGAAGAGCGGGCTGAAATGCCCTATCAAGGCAGAGGGGCTACTATCCGGCCACCCCTCTATAGGCCTCAAGTTCCCCACAATGCGCAATAGGAACAAACTAAAGAGGAAGAAATAAAGTCTTTTGATGCATATAAAGCGCTATTAGAGTGCTTGGAGTCTATGGAAACCAAAACTTCTGGGCCCCAAAAGCCCACTCTACAAAAACTCCGCAGTCACCCCGTGCATCCGTCAGTGCTGGCACCCCCTTACCCTGAATATTTTAAACTGCCCCAGTTGGCAATATTTAGAGGGGAGGAGGATGCTCAAGAGCATGTGACTAGGCTCCTGAGCCAATTCTTTGGCATTCAGAATGCCAATGATGCTTTGTTGTTAAGAACATTCATAACCACGTTCACAGGCCCTACCTCGGATTGGTTCACTCAATTGCCAAATCACAACATCTGCAACTTAGATCATCTAGTGGACGTGTTCCTCGAACGCTTCACCTTCAACACCAAGAAGAAGGCGTCACTAAGCGACCTAGCCAGCCTCAGGCAGTATGAGGAAGAAACCATGGCAGCATATGGGAATCGGTGGAGGGCGTTGCTTTCTAAGCTGCCCTACCTCCCTCCTATGTCCGACCTTACCCAAATGTTCTCAAAGAGCTGTTTGAGATCGATCTTCATGCTATTACAGCTGCAACAATATGCCACCTTAGAAGAAGCCCTGGTGCAAGCTAGAATCATCGAGGAGATCAAAATTCAAGATGGTGAAATTGCCAAGCCTAAGAAGAAAGAGTGGTCTAAGAATGCCAAGATAGGGACCATGTAACCAAAACCTATTGCGGTTAATCAGGTTTCCATCAACATCCCTAAGCCTGCATAAGCAACACAACCCCAAAAGGCTAACTATCAGGCAGTACCTCTCAACACTTATGAAAGAGAAAATCAGAGGTAGGAGCAGAATCAGCAGCGTCGCCCTCGGTGACAGTTCACACCATACACAGAGTCTAAAGACTCCCTGTTTGATCACTTTTCCGTGGAAAACCTGATCAACCTGCCAAAGGTTCGACCTGTAGACCCCAATGCTCCAAAACCAAAGGGTTACCGGGAAGACTTATACTATAGGTTTCACAGATAGTGGGGGCATGATCTTAATGCATGTTGGAAATTTAAAGGCTTGGTGCAAGACTTAATAGATAACAAGATATTAGCAGTGGATAATCCCATGGCACCAGGAAACCAACAGATGGAGGTCTTCAAGGACCCCTTGCCCGCACATGATGCGCCAACAAAGAATTTACAAGTCAATGAAGTGACACAGAATTGCCCCATGCAGGGGTATGTCGGAATGATAAGTATAGTGACTCGGAATAAGAGGTATCCGAGCATAGCTACCCCCTCGACGACTACAAGAGAGGTGCCAACAACTTCACAACCTCAACAGCACCCTCCTCCGCCTAGACCAGTGGTCACGACTCGGACCAAGCTTACCCAAAGCTTGAGGACCACGTCGGCTAGGCTCTCCATTTATGAGCTAATACAACAATCACCGCCCCATCGGGAAGCTCTAATGGAGATATTAAAAGCCATCGAGTTGCAGCCCCATGAGGCAAATTCCTTCAACAACTTCATGGGACATGTCAAGCGGTGCACTGAGCCAGTCATCACCTTCAGAGAGGACGAATTAAAATCAGTGACTAGTGACATGGCAGATCCACCCCTGCACATCATTGCGCAGGTCAACAAGATCCCATATAAGAGGGTGTTGGTGGACACTGGCTTGTCTAGTAACATCATAACGACAGTAGAATTGAAGCACCTGAAGTTGCTTGCATCTCACATAGTGGCCTCCACCTATACACTGCGAGCATTTAATGATGCAATATGCTTGATAGTTGGCACAATTGTCCTGCCCATCCAGGTAGGACAAAAGACTATTCCTACATTGTGCCACATCTTGGAAGGAGAAATAGCCTATAACATCTTGCTGGGCCGGCCATGGATTAGGGACATGAAGTGTGTCCCTTCAATAGCTCATCAGTGCCTAAAGTACACATTTTAAGGGCAAGTGCATGTAGTCCCGACGGACTTAGAACCCTTCAAGTACTGCAACACAGTGCAACTAATGCCGCAATCGACCCTTCCATCAACACATTTGGATTTTCAGTTGAATCCATCTAAACAGGGTCCGATTCCGCAGGCATCCCCACTGTCAAGTCCACCAACTCCCCAGTCGGGTCCATCTTCAACATCTGGTCCTTCACCGACAATGCCACCTATGGTGGCCACAACAAAGGACAAAGGGAATAAACCCATGGAAGAAGCACCGCCATCAGTCTCAACCATCTCCACCGAGGAGATGCCCAGCAGAATGGAAGTCGAGACGCCTAGTCCACCCGACATGGAGTGGACTCAGGAAGAACTTCCATTTCCCCCCCTCAATCGCCAACAATCACTGTTGAAATGGCCAATACGGGCCTGGGGGAGTATCTAGTGCGGAATATTATAGCAACGCCCGCACTGGAGTCCATGCAGGACATGGGGAGACCTCGCCTCCCCATCGGTACTATCGTTCCTCTAGGCTACCCACCAAATCAGACAAAATTTGTGTATGGGGGCCTTGATCATGGTATTGAACCATACATGCAAGAGGAAGAAGATGAAGAGCCCTTTGCAGAAGATGTCAACTATCTATCCAACCCGGACTTTGCTTTGAGATACCTCGGCCAATGCAATTGGCATGGATATGGGTTGGGCCGATACAAGCAAGGAGTGCGGGTCCTTTCCCAACCAAGGTATCATATGCCGTACGACAAATCAGGAGTAGGGTTCAACCACCCCCTGCCCCTTGACATCTTGGTGGAGAACATGCAAGGGCTAGGGATAGGCAATAAGGATGGGTTGGCATTAGATCCATATGCCAATCCTAACACGACATATACATTGGAATATTATCTCCCATTGTTGACAACCAACCTTGTGGACCTCAACAACCCTTTCCCTTCGCTCGAGAGAGGAGAAAGTTTGAAAATTCACCCACAAGAGGAGTATAGACAAGGTCGGGAAGAATCTTCTAAGTACGAGTCAGAATATGAGGTAGCACCATGGGACCCTTTCGAATCTGACAGTAATCATTCACAAGTAACCCCCATGGATGACTATCAAGAGAGCTTAATGAAAATGTTCCCTTTAGATGCTCCAAGCAAGCGCAACTTCAAGAAAACCAGGTCCCTCCACAGAGAGTGGAACAATCCCGATGGTACCATATCAATCTGCTCGAGCAAGATGAGCCTCACATGTCGCAAATAGCTGTCGGAGCCAACGAAGGCCTGTGGATCTTCGATAGTGATTATGAAGATGAAACTGAGATGGCCTATCTCAATCATATGCGACAGCAACAGTACCCCTTGGATATTGATGACATATTTGAACAACTAAACATGGGGCCAAGACATAGGTGGCACCTAAACCCAACACAGTTGGACCAATTGTTACATCTGCCACTCTGGGCATACAGAGAGCACCTTTCACCTAGAGACCCTATAGCAATATCAATGCCGAGGGCAGACCCTGTCCTCCTATCCGCACATAGGGCTGATCCATTCATGCCAATCCCTCCAGAGCCAGACCCGAAGCACGAAGATCATCAAGGAAATCCGAGTCACCACACCCGTGATAATGGAGACCAAAATCATTTCATCAACATGATCTCCATTGACTTAACCGCCCCCATCCGCAATCCAGCCGATCCAGCACGACCATTGTATCTAGACCTAGATGCCATAGGCTGGGATCGTGCTAATTCATCGCCATCCCCATTAGAGTATTGGCCTTTTGGTGAGATGCTTCATTCCACCCCAAGGCCAACTCAGGATGTCTTCCATGCTGAAGAGGAACCTGAGGTTCCCAACACAGATCTCAATTCAACGAATGATATCCACTTGATCCCAACTCCCCACCAGTTGGAGGATGGGTCCCACATGTCAGTAGAGGAGACGACTGATGTAGACATCGGCTCTGATCACATGAATCCACAGATCATCAAGCTGGGGGTACTTCTATCCCCCGAAGAGCATGTCAAATCCCAAAAATGCCCCAAATGTGCCTATAATCCCTTTGGTCAAAACAAAAAAACAAGCCCCAAGGATTCCCGCAATCGCTTGGTCAACCCCAAACGCCCCAGAGGTGCCCATTATCCCTTTGGTCAAACCAAAAAGCTCCAAGGATTCCCGTAATCACTTGGTCAAAACCCAAAATGCTCCAAGGATTTCCATAATCGCTTGGTCAACCCTAAAAATGCCCCAAAGGTGCCCATAAACCCTTTGGTCAAACCAAAAGCTCCAAGGATTCCCGTAATCGCTTGGTCAAAAACCAAAATGCTCCAAGGATTCTCGTAATCGCTTGGTCAACCCAAAAAGCCCCAAGTATTCCCATAATCTCTTGGTCAAACCCAAAATGCCCCAGAGGTGCCCATTATCCCTTTGGTCAAACCAAAAAGCCCTAAGAATTCTTGCAATCGCTTGGTCAACCCAAAACGCCCTAAGGGTGCCCATTATCCCTTTGGTCAAACCAAAAAGCCCCAAGGATTCCCGCAATTGCTTGGTCAATCCCAAAAATACCCCAAAGGTGCACATTAACCCTTTGGTCAAACCAAAAAGCCCCAAGGATTCTCGCAATCGCTTGGTTAATCCCAAAAACACCCCAAAGGTGTCCATAATCCCTTTGGTCAAAACCAAAAGCTCCAAGGATTCCCACAATCACTTGGTCAACCCAAAAAGCCCCAAGGATTCCCGCAATCGTTTGGTCACAAACCAAAATGCTCCAAGGATTTCCATAATCGCTTGGTCAACCCTAAAAACACCCCAAAGGTGCCCATTAACCCTTTGGTCAAACCAAACAGCCCCAAGGATTCCCGCAATCTCTTGGTCAATCCCAAAAATGCCCCAAAGGTGCCCATTAACCCTTTGGTCAAACCAAAAAGCTCCAAGGATTCCCACAATCGCTTGGTCAAACCCAAAATGCCCCAAAGGTGCCCATTATCCCTTTGGTCAAAACCTCCAAGGATCCGAAAGAATCACTTGGTCCGCACCCATGCGGAATAAACCAACCATAAAGAAAATTCAAAAACAACAAATAATCGAAATTCACAAAAAAATCTGCATTTCACTTTCATGCATACGTCCAAAATCAAAAGCCCAAAAATAATCAGCTGCATTAGGCATCACATCCATACATTGCATATTGTTGATCATACAAGGCAATAAGTACCATAGACTGTAATCACTTGGCAATTTCATCGTTTTCCACATTTTCCATTTTTGTCTATAATCCAACAAAAATAAACGTCATCCACAGTTTCACCATATCATAAGTCAGTTGTCTTCTAATGTATCTAGAGTTTTCGTCATTCAGCTGTCATTTAATTTCTAGCCAAAACTGTACAAAGTTAGACAGATTTTACAAAGGTAGAGTCATACTTGGATTACACCTTGTTACGTAGCATCCCAACACAAGTTAAAACACATAAAATAATTCCCAAGTTGTGTGAACGAAAGATTAAACCTGCAAAGCAATCCAGGATACCATACAGTGAAAAGGTTATCTTGCTCATCCCCCTGTGCGAATGACCCCAAGAATGCTGAGAGTTGGCAAAAGGACAAGAATCTTCCCTACCCAATTCCCTAAAAATCCCAAAGTTCTCAAAAAGTTGCAAAACATTAAAAATTTGCAAAAGTCAAAACTCCAAAGTTTGACATCAAAATCCAAAGTGCATACATCAAAAAGCATAAGCAATAGTGATTCTCATCACTCACAATTCAAAATCCCTTGCTCAAAAGGAAAAATAAAAACAAAATAAATAGTGATTTTTATCACTATATAAGAGCAAGTATCCCAATACAATTGAAGAAAAGAAGAGAGTCGAACTTGAATCCCTGGAACTCTCAGCATTCAGAAGGTCATGAGGTGAACCTTAGTACCGATCTGGTGGATAGCCTATTGGTCACTGGTGGCAAACCTCCCGCATGACGATATATCTATCACATTAACTTGTGTGCAGATCAATTTTTGCATGTGGATGAGCTACCTTATGGTATCCTAGATAGCACAATAGATTAATCTAACCAAATACAACAAAGGAGTTAGTGGAGCTAATTAGGTGATCCTCAATATAGATTTGGTTGATAGCCTATCTAGCACTGACGGTATCCTGAAAAATACCACACAAACAAACTCAATTGCACACACAGGGATGTGAAATAACTTGGTCAAAGTCAAGTCGGATTTATACCTTGTTCACAAGTCATGTAAGATAAAATTACAGTCTTGGCTAGTTAGTTAAAACATCTGAATCTCCGAAAACCTTAGCTACATTCTAAACCAACTGTGATACATTCCATCTTACATCACCATAAGAAAATACAAAAAATAATATATATACATGCAAAGTCATTTACCACAGCAAATGCCTAGAACACAAAGCTATAAGTCCTGTACAGTCTATGGTGCCACCGCCAAAAATCACAAATTCAATTCATCCATTCCATATGCATATCATATAAATTATAAACATTAGCATTCATCGCAATATATGCATACATCAATGTAAATTAACATGCATCCATCAACATCAATCATTGTGCATAACATAAAATCACAACACATGTATAAACCAAAGAAATTCATCTGTATATATATGCCCGCAGGCTACAATAAATCGGTCCTTTGACCTCGCAAAAAATCACAAACAACAAAAACTGCATCCAAAATGCACCAAAAATAGTAATAAAATTGCCGCACAAAGGCATATTTTGCGCCTGAAATTCTTGGCATACAACACCACCGTCGGGGTCACAAATTGCTACTATCCTACTCCCTAAGAAGGCTACTATAGCCGGACCGCTCCACGGGAGGACAAATTTTTGCCAATTTCATCCCCAAAAGGTGTCACAAAATGGGTCAAAAATCCACCAAAAATAACAATAAAATTGCCAAACAAAGGCACCTTTTGCGCCTGATATTCTTGGCATACAACACCACCGTCGGGGTCACAAATTGCTACTATCCTAATTCCTAAGAAGACTACCATATCCGGACCGCTCCACTGGAGGACGAATTTTTGCCAATTTCATCCCCAAAAGGCGTCACAAAATGGGTCAAAAATCCACCAAAAATAGCAATAAAATTGCCGAACAAAGGCGCCTCTGTGCCTAACATTCTTGGCATGAAAAATTGGCATCGGGGTCACAAATTGTCACTATCCTACTCCCTAATAAGGCTATCATAGCCGGACCGCTCCATGGGAGGATGGATTTTTGACAATATCACCCCAAATGGCGTCACCAAAAGGGTTCAAACCCACCAAAAACAGGTCTAAATGTTGGGAAACTGCTTATGCGTTCAAATCCTAACATCTGAAGGCACCCTTACCTAAGTCATCTTGGGTCAAGTGACTCATCACTTTTCTCATGTCGGTCATTCCCTCATCGATTCGTCACTTGAGGGGGTAGTCACACTTAGTCACCAATCAGCCAATACACACCCAATCAAGGAAATGGCATGCATTCAAAGAATCATTGACAAAGACAATCATGCCCCTGCTTGGGGTAGCAAACAAGCAATAATCACAAACTGATCAAACACTTGGCATTCATGAATCATGAACACAAGGTTCCCACAGACAAAAGGTTGTGCCCTTTGCCTATTCATGACTGATCAACGTCCAAGCTCAAGTAACACCTCACAGAAACAGGTTAACACTTGAATTGAGTTCCTTAGCTCGTCAGAAGCAAAGATTCAAGAATGTATGCCCTTTCCATACTTGGGGCATCACAAGTTGGTTAGGTTACTAAGAAACCCTAATCATTTGTGCTTTGGTTATCTATTTTTGCTCAGCACTGCGCCATGCACAGCGCATCCCAAAAAGGGGCATCTGTAGACACCAAAACAACACCAATCCGATTATGTGACTGCAAACATTGATCGCATTGACACACACAACCACCAGGGCAGCCCCTAGAGGTTAAATAGTGGTCCTAACCACTCACACAGTAGTTTTGGAAGGTCAGAGATCAATTTGGCACCTTTCAGGCACTCTACTCCATATTCGTTCCACCTAGGGACGAGTACATACTGGTATTCATTCCACCCAGGGACAATTGCCAGAATTCGCTCCTGGGTGGGGCGAATAGCAAGTTTGATGGGAAAAAAGTCAAATATTGACAAATGGTAGCTCATATCTACCACTTAACTCCTCCTTCATTGCATGTGAATGTGAGTGAGCATTTTTGAGCGCTAGAGGCAGTTACAGGGGCAGTCATGAAGTCCTAAATCAGGGAGGAATCTCCTCCCTCCTAGGAAGGCATGATTGCCAAGTGGCGCCTCTGCATGCCCATACACAGAGACCGTCAAGGTCTATAAAATGGTGAGTCTTCTCACCCCAAAAAGAGACAGAGAAGGAGCATTTTGAGCAACGAAGTGTTGCCATTTTATATCCTCACACCTTTCGATTTGTGCTTTTTCACATCCTTGATCTCTTTTGCAAGAGAGGTCATTGGGTGATTATTGGAAGCACAAATTCGGACCCCAAAACCTAAAATTTTGTCACAACGTCCTACCAAATTTGTCGACAACACCCAATAAGAGGTTTTGGACCCATCCCAAGTGGATTGGTGCCGAAACAGGGCCTCAAACGATGGGCATCCTGCCCGCGGGCACCCCCCGCACTATTGCAGGTCTAATCGTCCCACCCCGAAATGATTAGAAATTTGTAGCAGATTTGCTTTTTGTTATTTTTGCATTGCATTCTAGGCTGTTCAAATAGGCCGTAGTTTAAATTTCATGTGATTTGAATGAGTTTTGATCATGTTTCTGTCATTTCCCGCCTTTACTAACATGCAGATAGCACCATCAAATTCTCGGCGATAGAGGCCAAATTGGAGAAATCTGACCTTCTGGGTCTTCCCAAAATACCCCCTTTCACCTAACCCCCAACTTTGTAGGTTATTTGGAGCCTCCGGGATAGGACATTTAGGGCAATGCTTTTTGACGTTTTGTTGCATGTTTAATCATCCCACCCCGGAGCGATTAGAAATCCGCGATGAGTTTTCTGACTGTTCCAATTGCAGTTCCCTCCTTGTAATGTCCTCATGCTTCTGTGAAACTTTTAGGTCATTCTGATTCATTTTATCTATCGTTTTATTTATTTTTATGCATGCACTCATCATGGGCTTTCGAGATCACATGTTTCATTTTATCTACAGGTGCTACTGACTGTTTCTGTTTCCTTGGACACAGAATCTCGACATTAGAGGAGCAATAAGGAGTCAAGACTCATCAACACAAGCGACGGTGACGTTTTGGTCCGCCCATTTTACATGTGGGCACGCGGAAGAAGGCTTACCAATACACATTGTAACGAAGCAATGTTTAACGCTCCTAGCCCCTAGAAGGGGAGGAGACGTCTTGTAACCGAGCTTTAAAGCATATCAATAAAAGGGATGTGCATTCCATGTTTGCTTTATATCTTGTTTTCGATTCATTTGCTCTTCCTTCCTTTCATGCACTTTTAATTCATAGGACTTAAGCGTTATCTTTTGCTTTGCATGCATTGCACATGGTGTTTCCTTTTTGCTTTCGTATCCTCGTGCTTTCAGAGAGCCTAGCCAACGTGGTACTTAAACTTTGAGTAAGTTTAGTCCGAATCGTGGCCACTGGTCTAGGCAAAGGAGGTTGTGTAGGGTGTTGTGGAGGTTGTGACGTTGATGGAACATCTCCTGTAGCTGCAGTGGGGGCAGCTGTGCTTGGGTATCTCTTATTCCGTGTCACTATGCTGATCATCCCTATATACCCTTGCATAGGGCAGTTTTGGGTCACTTCGTTGACTTGTAAAGTTTTTGCCTGCACATCATGGGCAGGCAGGGGGTCTTTGAATACCTCCATCTATTGGTTGCTTAGTGCTACGGGATTATCCACCGCTAGAGTTTTGTTGTCTATTAAATCCTACACTAAGTATTTGAACTTCCAACAAGTGGATATTTCATGCCCTTTTTGTTGGTAAAATCTGTAATACAAGTCTTCCCTATAGCCCTTGGGTTTTGGCGCGTTGGGTCTACGGGTCGACTTTCCGGAAATTTGATCAAGTTCGTTGCGAACAAGCGGTCAAACAAGGAGTCTTTAGACTCTGTGAAGTGTGTGAATTGTTTCTTAGGGCGACGCTGATGATTCTGCTTTTGCTTATAATTTTCCTTTTCATAGCTGTCAAGAGGAACTGCTTGATAATTAGCCTTTGGGGACTGTGTCGTTTGTGCAGGCTTTGGTATGTTTATGGCAACCTGATTGACCGCGACAGGTTTTGGTTGCGTGGGCCCAATTTTGGTGTTTTTGGGCCACTCTTTCTTGCGTGGCTTGGCAATCTCGCCATCTTGTATCTTGATCTCCTCAATTATTTTGGCTTGCACCAGGGCTTCCTCGAGAGTGGCATATTGCTACAGCTGCAATAGCACAGAGATCGACCTTAAACAACTCTTTGAGAACATCTGAGTCAGGTCGGCCATGGGAGGGAGGTAAGGTAGCTTTGAAAGCAACGTCCTCCATCGATTTCCATAAGTAGCCATGGTCTCCTCCTCATACTACCTAAGGCTAGCTAGGTCGCTTAATGATGCCTTCTTCTTGGTGTTGAAGGCAAAACGTTCGAGGAACGCGTCCACTAGCTGGTCCAGGTTACTAATGCTATGCTTCGACAACTGGGTAAACCAATCCGAGGTAGGGCCTACGAACGTGGTTATAAAAGTTCTTAGAAGCAATGCATCGTTGTCCTGAATGCCAAAGCATTGGCTCAAGAATCTTGTCACGTGCTCTTGGGCATCTTCATCCCCTCTAAAGATTGCCAATTGAGGCATTTTGAAGTGTTCAGGGTATGGGGGTGCCGACACTGAAGGATGCACAGGGTGACTACGAAGCTGGTGTAATGTGGGATTTTGGGGCCCAGAAGTCTTGGTCTCCATAGACTCTAAGCACTCTAGCAGCGCTTTGTATGCATCGGAGGATTTAATCTCTTCCTCCTTGGTTTGTTCCCATTGTGAATTACGAGGAACTTGAGGCCTATGGAGGGGTAGCCGGATAGCGCCCCCCTACCTTGGTAGGGCATTTCAGCCCGCTATTCTTCTTGTTCAAATTCCTCATAAGCTTCTTGAGGAGTTCCTGAGCGTGACCTATAAACATGGGTAGGTGCCCGAGGAGGGTGCCCATCATTGTTTCTGGGAGTGGCCTCCCACTTAGGTCTAGGAGGCAGCGCTTGATAAGGTCGTGGAGACCTGTCTCGCACCAAGGGGTTGTGCCTCTCATACAATTTTGTCCTATGCGTGCGAGGGGTTGGAGCCCTCTCATGCACAGTGTTCTGGAGAAACTCGTCTGTCTGACGCTAAATGCGCTCTTTGCTAAGACGATACAGGTGCTCTAACTATTGTTGATCTTGCTCAAGCTGCATGATTTGTTCTTGGCGGGCAGTATGTTTGGCAAACGCCAAGTCGATTTGTTTCATCGTCTTAGGTCTAGGAGGCCTAGATGCCTCCCCTACATATTTCTCTTGGTCATGGTGATCCAAGATCTCTATAGGTCGCTTCCCTCTATCGAGGTTAGCGGCATTCACTCGAGGCTCTGGCCTTAGTAGGTGATCCTGATAGTTAGCAGGTGCGGAGGCGCATTGCTCCCACGCTGTATATTTCTCTTGAGGAATGTATTAGTTTTCCTTGTACTCCCTTTCATACAGGTGAAAGGGGCAGGTAGAGTTGGCTCGCCTTGTCTAAAGAGCCTTGCACTCTGGATTTGGCCTATTGTTTCTGACAGTAATGAGGGGTAAAGGAGGGATGATATAATCATGTGGCCCCTCCTTATGAACCCTATGTTGTTCTAGCGCTTCATCGCGCGGTGGCCACTCATAATGAGTGTCTAAGGGGGACTTCCCATGTATGTACTCCTCCTGAAAGGGTCTATTTTGAATGGGAGTGCCCCTCGATGGGGTGCCTCTATAGTCCTGTTCTGCAATGGTATGATGTGGACTATATTGTGGGTCAGGCCGCCAAGGTGGTATGACCAAGTCCTTGGGGCTATAACGGAGGCGACTTGTGCCCCCTTGTATACTTTTTGCAGCTTCTACCCGTGATTGGGCTTGGCTATGGGTATACACCATGGTGGTGGTTCTCTAAAGGATATGTATGTTTTTATCTCTTTTATGATTTTTTTTTTTTTGCTATACCAAAAAAAAGGAACCACACAAACGAAGAAATGATTATCTCGTTTATAGATTAAATGTGTACCCTAAATCTGGTTTAGTGTGTTTTGATTTTTGTTTTGAAAACCTTGTAAAGAAAATTATGTTGTACATGCAATATGAGGGCTCTTATATCTCCCACAATGGTCGCCCCTTCAATATACCACTGCCAGGCCGTTATACCGAACCTCTCAATATACCCACCCTTACGTGAGGGAAACTATTGGTATGCGAGAGCAAAATAGTACGTGGAACATAGGTGACTCTATTTTTGACACCTACCATAGAAGACTTATTCTCATGCGTGGGGAATCACCCCCGCTACACTTGGTCATATTTCATCAGGATTTACATCTAGCAACAGTCGCGATCAGGGTAATGAATGCAAAATCCAAGCCAAAGTGGTGATGAAATCCACTGTTGGTCTTGATCAAGTGTTGGGGTTTTAAGACCAACTCCTTGATGTTTATATTATCACGTGGTGTGTGTGGTTCTTTTTACTTGCGTAAAGAAAGAAAACATGGAGCAAACTTCTCTATGCAAGCAAAGAAAATAGAAAAATCACATAAACAGAAAACATAAAAGACAGGGGATGTTTAGAAAACCTACCTCTTCTCTGCCCAAGCCAGATGCCCCTGAGTTTCTGCTCAAAAAATGCACAGAGAGCTAATCATCCTCAGGTGGGACGAATAAAATATATGTATTCATCACAGGGTGGGACGAATGCCTATTCATCCCGAGGTGGCACGAATTCGAGTCTGTATTTGTCATAGGGTGGCACAAGCAGTAGTCCAGCGCCTGAAGGATTAACACCTGCAAGGAAAAACACAAAATTTTGATCAGAAACTTGATCCCAAAATCAGGGGATATGTTCCCACCATGATCGCCACTGAAAGCAATAGTACATGGAAGCACTGGCATACCGGGAGCGATGCAAACAAAGCCTATGTATTAAGGAAACGCTAAGTCCTACGAAAATGCGAAGAACTAAAGTGCATGAAAAGGGAAAGCAAATGAAATGAAACGAGATGTAAAGAAGATTTAAGGTGCAGCCTCTTTTATTAATTTTGCTTGTGATCAGGTTACAATACATCTCCCCTTATTTTCAGGGGCTCGGAGCGTTCGATACAATTTTGTTACACCACGGATGGTACGCTTCCCTTTGGGATCTTTCGCGTGCCCACATTCAAATGGGCGAGCCAAAAATTTCCGTCACTTGCATGAGTGCATTTGTCATTCCTTGCTGCCCCTCCTGTGTCAATATCCTATGTATAGAGAAATAGCAAACGGTTAATAGCATATGCGGATGGAGGGAAACATGCAATCCCCAAGGCCTCCGGCTAGTGAATACATGAAATAATTAAAATAGTGATCAAAACATATCAGAATGGAATGAAATTTGAACAAAAGCATTTAGACATGATCAGGGACACATTGCAAAAAGAAAAGTCGAGAAATCCTGCATGGATTTCTAATCACTCCGGGGCGGGACGATTAGGACTATCATAAAATGTGCGGAAGCGACCTCCCAAATGTCCCATCCAAAGGCCTCCAAAACACATAAAAACTTGGGTTTAGGCAAAATGTGGCATTTTGAGAAGACCCAAAAGGTCAGATTTGGCAGATTCTACCCCTATCGCCCTGTATCCGAAGGCACTCCCTGTATGTTAGTAAAAGCGTAAAACAATGAAAACATAGTCAAAACTTATCAGAATGGAATGAAAATTGAACAACAGCATATATGAACCACCTAAAACATGATGCAAAATAAATAGTGAAGAAATCTATTATAGATTTCTAATCGCTATGGGGTGGGGCGATTAGGACTACAATAGTGCGAGGGGCACCCGGGGGCAGGACGCCTGCCATTGGGGGCTTGGTTTTGACACCAATCCATTTGGGATGGGTCCAAAAACTCCTAGGGGGTTATGTCAACAAATTTTGTGTGGGATTATGGCCGATTGTTTGGGTTTTGGGTCTGGATTGCACTCCTAGTATTCACCCAATAACCTCCCTTTCAAAAGAGAGATCAAGGATGTAGGAAGCACAATAAAGGGGTGAGGGTATAATTTGGAAGCACTCCGTTGCTCTAAATGCTCCTGCTCTGTTCTCCTTTTGGGGTGAGAAGACTCACCATTTTATAGACCTGAAGGTTTGCTTTGAATGTGCATGCAGGGGCGCCACTTGGTCATCATGCCTTGTCAGGGGAGAGAAGATTCCTCCTTGATTAAGGGCTCCATGACTGCCTCTATGACTACCCATTTGAGCTTTGAAATGCTCACTCACACTCCCATGCATTAAAGGTGGAGTTAAGTGGCGGATCTGGGCTGTCATTTGTCAAGGTTTAACTTTTTGCCCATCAAACCTGATATTCGCCCCACCTTGGAGCGATTGTTGCTAATCGCCCCAGGGTGGGGCGAATAGAATTCTAATCGTCCCAAGGTGGAACGAGTAAGGAGCATAGTGCCTGAAATGTGCCAAATTGACCTCTGACCTTCCAAAACTACTGTGGGAGTGGTTAGGACCACTGTTTAACCTCTAGGGGCTGCCCTAGGGGCTATGTATGCCAATTCGGTCAGTGCTTATAGTCACATAATCGGATTGGTGTTGTTTTGGTGTCTATAGACAATGTAAATGATTGATTTTGTTTGTGCCCCAACAAATGAAGGGGTTTTTGAAAATGTGTCTCCTTATGGTGATTTGTCCATCTTACCAGATTGTATGGATAACCAGTCGCTGCAACCGCTAGGTTAATAGGTTAAACCACTAAATACAAGGTTCACTTGTACTTGTGAATGTTGAATTAAAGTGTAAGGATGAAAAAAATTGATGATGTTGAATGTATATATAAATACGATCTATTTTTTCCCCAATAGATGACAGGGTTTTTGGCAATGTAAATGACTGATTATGTTTTTGCCCTAACAAAAAAGGGGTTTTTGAAAATGTAAGTGTTTGATTCTATTTTTTTCCTAACAAATGAAGGGGTTTTTGATAATGTAAGTGATTGATTATGTTATTGCCCTAATAGGAAATGGGTTTTTGTATGATATACATGATTGGTTATGTTTTTGCCCTAAAATATGAAGGGATTTTTGACATGAGAAAACACAATGACTATGAAAAGTGCAATGATTGATTCTATTTTTGCCCTAACAAATGAGGGGTTTGTGAATAAGCAAGGAATTGAGTCTGTTTTTACCCCAAAATATGAAGGGTTTTTGATAATGTAAGTGTCCTTATGGTGATCTACCCATCCTACCGGATTGCATGGATAACCAGTCATTACAACCGCCAAGTGACTAGGATAGACCACTAAATACAAGGTTCACTTGTACTTGCAAATAAATTTGGAAAATGTTGAATGAAGGTGTAATAATGAATGATATTGATGGTGTTTAATATAAATGTGAATGTGATTTATTTTTGCCCCAATGGATGACAAGGTTTTTGACAATTTAAATGATGGATTATGTTTTTGCCCTAATAAATGAAGGGGTTTTGACATTTTTATGATTGATTCTATTTTTGCCCTAGTAGATGAAGGATTTTATGATAATGTAAGTTTCCTTATGGTGATCTACCCATCCTACTAGATTGCATGGATAACCAGTTGCTACAACCGCTAGGTGACTAGGATAAACCACTAAATACAAGGTTCACTTGGAAAGTGCCAAGGAATTTGATAAATGCAATGGTGAGTAAAATTGATGATGTTGAATGTAAATGTGAATGCGACCTATTTTTGCCCCAACATATGATAAGGTTTTTGATAATGTAAATTATGGATTCTATTTTTGCCCTAATAGATGAAGGGTTTTTGTGAAAATGCAAGTGATTGAGTCTATTTTTGCCCTAACAAATCAAGGGGTTTTTGACATTTGTATAATTGATTATGTTTTTGCCCTAACAAATGAAGGGGTTTATGATAATGTAAGTGTCCTTATGTGATCTACCCATCCTACCGGATTGCATGGATAATCATTCACTGCAACCGCCAGGTGACTAGGATAAACCACTAAATACAAGGTTCACTTATAAAGTGCCAAGGAATATGATAAATACAATGGTGATTAATATTGATGATGTTGAATACGAGGAATGTAAATGATGTAATGAATGATTCTATTTTTGCCCTAATAGAAAAAGGGTTTGTGAAAATATAAGTGATTGAATTTGTTTTTGCCCCAATAGATGAAGGGGTTTGTGAAAATGTAAATGATTGAGTCTGTTTTTTCCCTAATAGAGAAGGGATTTGTGAAAATGTAAGTGTCCTTATGATGATCTACCCATCCTATTGAATTGCATGGATAACCAGTCGTTGTAATCGCCAGGTGACTAGGATAAACCACTAAATACAAGGTTCACTTGTACTTGTGAATGTACTTGGCAAATGTTGAATGAAGGTGTAATGATGAATGAAATTGATGATGTTGAATGTGGATGTATGGATAATGCAATGAATGATTATGTTTTTACCTCAACAAAGAAGGGGTTTTTGGCATGTGAATGATTGATTATGTTTTTGCCCTAACAGAAAAGGGGTTTTTGAAAATGCATATGATTGATTATGTTTTTGCCCTAATAGAAAAGGAGTTTTTGACATGTGAATGATTGATTTTGTTTTTGCCCTAATAGATGAGGGGGTTTGTGAAAATGTAAATGATTGATTCTTTTTGTTCCCCAACAAAAAAGGATTTTTTTGAAAATGCAAGTGATTGATTATATTTTTTCCCCAACAGATGAAGGGGTTTTTGACATGTGTATGATTGATTTTGTTTTTTCCCTGATAGATGAAGGGGTTTTTGAATTGTTGATGATGTAATGTGTATGTGACCAAAGGAGTTTGGTTCCTTTGGAGCCTTTTGAATTGAAATGTGACCAAAGGGGTTAGGCCCTTTGGAGATTTTTGACTTTGATGTGTGTTTGCGAGGCAAAGGGCTTAACCTTTGACAAAAGGATGCAACCTTTTGAACCTAGCAATTAACTTGTTGATGATGTGAATGTGATTGAGTGATTGAATTGTTTGTTGAATTGGTGGGGAAGGTGTGATACCTTGAGCACCCCAAGTTGTGTTATTGTTTGTTTGATTGGAGGAATGTGTGATACCTTGAACACCCCCAAGTTGTGTGCTTGTTTGTTTGATTGGGGGGGAAGATGTGATACCTTGAACACCCCCAAGTTGTGCTATTGTATAGAATTTTCTAGCGATCTTTGCATATGCAAATTATATATATATATATATATACATGGCATTTGATTTTTGTGTTATGCCCTAATGTGAATGTATGTGAATATGTGTGATGGATGATAATGCAATGATAATGTGTATGAATGCAAATGAATTAATGTTGTAATGATCATTTTATAGGTCAGATGTCTCTTTAAAAGAGATGTGTCACCACTCATGAGCACACTCCACTGCCAGTTAAGTGTCTATAGCTCCGGTGGAGACTAGCTTCATAGTACAAGATTTTGATCTCTAAGTTTTGGGGATGACTACCTAACCATCTGACTGAAAATGTAGTACTATCCTTACAACTTGGGAATCCGTGGTATGTGATATGTAAAATATTTAGAGTTTTTGGGGATTTTACCCTACTCTTTCTTTTATTTTGATATTGTGATAGTGGTGAAAACCACTGTTTTTGTGGACTATGTTGCATGATGGGACAAGAAAGGAATACCCTTTTCACTTCGAAGTACAACCCAAGTATGGTGTTATCCCTCTTTGACACAATATGTTTTTAAGATGTGTAATTGTGTTTGGTTCAAGAATGTTTTAGAGTCAATTCCCAGAACTCAAGATTTTCTTAGTGAAATGTGTCTTGGTCCTAAAGAAAACTCGACATGTATTGGAGGTTGCTTAAAACACTAGGAGTGGTTGAGTGAATTAAAACACCTAGGGACTTATGCAAATGTGGTTTGCAAATTATAATTTGACTTTATGGAATGGTGCAATGAAATGGATGATGATGTGAAGGTGCCTGTGATTAAGGCAACAATACTGTGTTGGATCAATTATTATCCAAACTAAATAAATGATCCCTAATATGAAATGTAAAATGTGGTTGTGAATGCAATGTATGAAATGCAATTTGTGAAATGGAATGTGTGTAATGCAAATGTGTGAAAATGACATGTGAAATACAATTTTGTTTTTGTGTATTAGCCATGTATATATACATATATAAATCATAGTAAGCATGGAACGCTTTCAAGTGTATGATGTTTAGTGGCTTGGGTTCTTTTACTCCTAGTCTGGTAAGCTGGTGTGCTTCTTGAATCTTGTGAATTTAGATAGCAGCAAGCAACATGTATAGATGCAAATGACTCTGAGTTGATGTGTGACCAAAGGTGTTAAGTGCCTTTGGAGACTTTTGAAATTGAAATGTGACCAAAGGGATTAGGTACCTTTGGAGCTTTTTGGAATTGAGATGTGACCAAAGGGATTTTAATTCCTTTGGAGCCTTTTGAAATTGAGATGTGACCAAAGGTGTTAAGTGCCTTTGGAGCCTTTTGAAATTGAGATGTGACCAAAGGGATTAGGTACCTTTGGAGCTTTTTTTTTGTATGGGGAAGTTGCAATACCTTAAGCGTTCCCAATTTGCTTGATGAGTGATGATGTGAGTTATTTAGAGGATATGATGAAACAAAATTGAAATTGATGTGAAATGCAATTTGTGAAATGGAATGTGTGTAATGCAATATGTGAAATGTAATGTTTAAAATACAATGTGTAAAATATAATGTGTGGAATGCAATGTTGAACATGGAATATGTGAAATGCAATGTTGAACATGGAATGTGTGCAATGCAATGTGTAAAATACAATGTTTAACATGGAATGTGTGAAATGCAGTGTTGAACATGGAATGTGTGCAATGCAATGTGTAAAATATAATGTTTAACATGGAATGTGCGAAATGCAGTGTTGAAAAATACAATGCTTAACATGGAATGTGTGAAATGCAGTGTTGAACATGGAATGTGTAAAATATGATGTTGAACATGGAATGTGTGAAATACAATGTTGAACATGGAATGTGTGAAATACAATGTTGAACATGGAATGTGTGAAATGCAATGTTGAACATGGAATGTGTGAAATGCAATGTTGAACATGGAATGTGTGAAATACAATGTTGAACATGGAATGTGTGAAATGCAATGTTGAAAAATACAATGTTTAACATGGAATATGTGAAATGCAATGTTGAACATGGAATGTGTGAAATGTGATGCTGAACATGGAATGTGTGAAATATGATGTTGAACATTGAATGTGTGAAATGCAATGTTGAACATGGAATGTGTGAAATGCAATGTGTAAAATACAATGTTTAACATGGAATGTGTGAAATGCAATGTTGAACATGGAATGTGTGAAATGTGATGTTGAACATTGAATGTGTGAAATGCAATGTTGAATATGGAATGTGTGCAATGCAATGTGTAAAATACAATGTTTAACATAGAATGTGTGAAATGCAATGTTGAAAAATACAATGTTTAACACTGAATATGTGAAATGCAGTGTTGAACATGGAATGTGTAAAATGTGATGTTGAACATGGAATGTGTGAAATGCAATGTTGAATATGAAATGTGTGAAATGCAGTGTTGAAAAATACAATGTTTAACATAGAATGTGTGAAATGTGATGTTGAACATGGAATATGTGAAATGCAATGTTGACTATGGAATGTGTGAAATGTAGTGTTGAACATGGAATGTGTGAAATGCAGTGTGTAAAATACAATGTTTAACATGGAATGTGTGAAATGTAGTGTTGAAAAATACAATGTTTAACATGGAATGTGTGAAATGCAGTGTTGAACATGGAATGTATGAAATGCAATGTGTAAAATACAATGTTTAGAATGGAATGTGTGAAATGCAGTGTTGAAAAATACAATGTTTAACATGGAATGTGTGAAATGCAATGTTGAACATGGAATGTGTGCAATGCAGTGTGTAAAATACAATGTTTAACATGGAATGTGTGAAATGCAGTGTTGAAAAATACAATGTTTAACATGGAATGTGTGAAATGCAGTGTTGAAAAATACAATGTTTAACATGGAATGTGTGAAATGTAGTGTTGAAAAATACAATGTTTAACATGGAATGTGTGAAATTTAGTGTTGAATATGGAATGTGTGAAATGTGATGTTGAACATGGAATGTGTGAAATGTAGTGTGTAAAATACAATGTTTAACATGGAATGTGTGAAATGCAGTGTTGAACATGGAATGTGTGAAATTAAAATAAAAATGACAACACTCAGAACAAACAAACAAAGTATGCCCTAAGTATTGCAACAAATTTTTATTTTATTTTTTATTGGTTTTGTGTGTTTAAGATGTAAAAATCCTAATCTTGCAACATGGGTGATGATTCCGGTGATCCAAAATTCCTACCCACGGGTGGTATGGCATTCTAGGGGGTCAAGCCAATGGATGGAGATGAAGCCCACCATCGTTGGTCTTGATCAGTAGTTGGTGATGAAATACAACTACTGATGTTTAAAATGAAACGTGCATGTGTGTGATTCTTTTTAATATTTCATGTTTTCTATGGTTCTCACACACAAGAAGAAAATGCACATAAATCACACTTTTTCCTTTGTAATGAATTCAACCAGAAGTTACGATTAGAGATTCCAATGTCAAGTATAAAATCTCAAAAAAAATTTGGGGTACATCGCTTAAGATCCATCCTGAATAAATGAGTGATTCCAACAATGGAAAGTTTATCCAACTCTTTTGCATTGAACCAACTAGTGGGTCCAACAGCAGGAGGAAACTTGAACAAAGGTAATCTATCACAATCTAGAGGAATACAAGACAAAAGAAAAGATTACAATTACTTATACACTTTCTTACCCTAGAATGCAACTAAAATGCTTTTTGTTTTCAAATGCATACAACACATAAAATGCAACAAATGGAAAATGCTTAAAAACAACAGAAATTTAAATGAAATGTGATTATGCAACTACCATGAATGCATAAATGCAAACCACATGAAATAGATAAATGACTAAATGAAAAGTGCACTGCTTTTTAAAATCCACAAGTAAATTTTTTCCTTTTAATATCACTTTTAAAAAGTAGAAAAATAACAAAAATGGAGCTAGGGTTTTAACCAGACTTACTAGGAAGCCTACGTTTTTCTTCCCCACTATGTGAAACGCCTTTCAAAGTCTCTGAAATGCACCAGGATGCCTTCTAAACTTTGGGGGTGTCCCTTGAGCATCGTAGGGCATTCACGCAACCTTGGATCAGCTTTTGCAGTTTCAAAAACCCTAGTTCTACGAAAATCATAATAGAATTCCTGAAACCTACAACATAAATAACAAAAACAATGAGTTAATGACAAGATAATTAACATAAAGAATCCATTGTGGGTCCCACCATGATCACCATTTATGAATACAAAATCAAGCAACACTCAAAATATAAACTATGAAATAAATAAGCAGAATGACACAAAATATTGCACAAAGAAATGAACTTTATTATTATTGTCGGTGGATCTCTTGTATTACAATCAAATGTACCCCAAATAGGGGGTTTACAATGCTTATTATTTTGATACAATTGTTACAAAGCACTAGGGTTCTCCAAAACCCTAGTTAGAAATGATGGTGGTGTCTTCACGCTTGATTTTTTCCCAACAGAGTGGTGAGTGGGCTTTGGTATCCTATGTAGGTCCACTTGAGATTCAACAACTACCAATGAATGTGATTATTATACCTACATACAACAAATAATGACAAGAGTTAGTAATATTTGTGAGGGCTCCACTGCATGAGACCCTAAAAAAAATGAAATCACTAAACCCTAGTTGCAAAAATAAAGATATAAATAGATCTAAAAATGTGAAAATGATTACCAATGAACTTTTACCTTGTCAACGCTAATTTGTTGTTTCTTATTTTGTGGATGATATCGTTAATGGTTGTGTGGATGCCCTAGGGGCACTTGAGGTCCGTGGAACTTCAGATATGGTGTAGAAACATCCATGGGTGCTTGGTGAAGACCAAAAATATCCAGAGGTACTTTGGAGACTCGAGAGGGTGTTTGGAAATCTTGGGAAGGCATTGGAGTTTGCAAGGAATGTGGTAGAACTAGATCTGGTTTGCATGAGCTGTACGATGATGGATACGGGGGCAGGAATGAACGAAAGCGATGATGAGGATGTGGGGAAACTTAGGGACTCAAAGAGTCAGAAAAACTTTGCCCTTGAGTTATCAAAATGACTCCTCTTTATAATATTCCCTTAGACATGTTAGGGTTTCAACGACACAAAATGTGTGGTCAATATTAAAACACGAGGAAGGGTGGAGATTAAATCTGGATAAGTGGCATGGATTAAGACGGATGGATGGCTGGAGATATTTTATGAGAAAACTTCTCAAGTTCTTGGCATCAATAGAAGACACAAGGTGATTGTGAACATAGAGGGCTCTACTAGGATTTGATGAGGAAAAACTACTCTGCTAGGGTTTGATGAAGAAAAAATGCTCTGTAGGGATGGCAAC